>JAPYYV010001017.1:0-27147 GCA_030522625.1 Copidosoma aretas
AAAAAAAAAAAGAGAAAAAAAAAAAAAAAAAAAAAAAAAAAAAAAAAAAAAAAAAAAAAAAAAAAAAAAAAAAAAAAAATTAAATAATTTATTTCTTCTTCTTCTTCTTCTTCTCCTCCTCCTTCTTCTTCTTCTTCTTCTTCTTCTTCTTCTTCTTCTTCTTCTATATGTCTATGTCATCGGAGACGGGAGTCTAGCGTTTTGAAATATGGTGCAAGATAATAGTCTCTGCTCATTGCTGATAGGTACAAATCAGCCGTTACCCCATTTACTAAATATAGATCCAGAAAATGTGACACTAGGAGATATTTCAGGGACTTATCGTAATTCAACTTCCATTCCAGTTTTTACTTACATTTTTTCAGGGTCAAACTTAGATCTGCCTTTGAGATGACGATTATAGCGTTGCCTTTGTAGATAGTCGAACTGTTTGTTTCAGTTTTGTATCCTTTTTTTTTTTTACTTTTTCTATTCATCTCTTTTGGATCCTGTGTATGTCCCTGAATGTTTCCAGATTCCCCATATTAAGTATTCTTCTGGATCTATTGTATACACTCCTTCGCTTCCTTACACAGGATTCCAACCCGCAGATTCAATATGGCACGCTTTTGTCAGTTCGACCTTCGCTTTCAAGGCGATAGTTCAAGAAGGAGCTAATGGTACAGGAAATTTCAGGCACAATCTAGCTTTCTTGAAAGTATGCAAATTTCGCCGTTAACTCCTCCAGGTAGCTTGCTAAATTTGTTTTTCTTTGAGTTCACCATCAGTGAGCGGTGATTTTTTGTGATTCAAAAGATGGGATTTCTGACAAAGAGATCGATCATCCAAGGTCTCTCTGTTGCAATCATGCCCTACAGTCCTCTCGATGGCACTATAACAGCAATGACGTTTCTCTAAAAGGTGTTATGGACTGCTTTCTTAAGCTCAACGTTAACAATCCTAAGGTTTATTGTTACTAGGTACTCCAACCGTGGAGGTTTTTTGATACCGAATGGAAAGGATTCTAACACTCTTATGTCTAGTCCTTTGAGCATAATATTTATTGAAATTTAAATTGCGGCTTGGCAGAACCTCTACATCTAGTCCCTTGAAAAGAAATACGTTCTAGAAGAGCTGTCTTGATTTAGTCTCACCTATTTAGAGTTACTGGGTCAGGGAACCTTTACCCTCCGTCTACAGATACAAAAAGGTCGAAGTACTATTGGAATAATGTATGTTGATCGGAGTCAATCCAAAAGTGAAATGCGTTGTATGAACTTTTCTGGGATCAAGCTCACTTTTCCTCCTATAACTTGGGTGAATTAACCTCTACTTCTATTTTTCTTCTTCACAGATAAATGAGTGGAACTCTCCATTGCGATGTGTCTAAAGTTTGGTCCAGACCCCCGGCCCCGGGTCGTTCAAGTTACATTAGATGTCTACCCATGTCTATTCAAAACTACCTAATTTGTCTCCTACTATTCACTCTGATTCACCAGATATTGTGTTACTTTACTACTGGAGATTCGAGTTTCCACGAGTGTAAAAACATGGCGCATTATGCTGCCAACCAATATGGGTCACGTGACAACTTTGGATCGAAAATGAGTTGCCCACGGTTCCAGAGTACAGGGTTTATATATTCACTATGTGACCAACCAAGTAATACACCTCTGTATCCTCAGCCTCCATTCACGATGCCTCCCTTACGCTCGGTATCTAAAGGCAAGCCATGCCCCAATTAAGACTGCTGAGAGCGTCCTTCCTTTGTTTACCCAAACATAGCTTCTTTTAAGGGGGTTTCATTCACAAAGAGTGACCTTTTGCATCCCGTTACTTTGCCCCCTCTTCGCCAGCAACAAGATTTCATAGCTCGTAAGTAGGGGAGAAGAGCCTTAGACAGAAAAGATTCTTCCCGTTGTATGTGTACAATTGGTAAAAAGAACTGCATTTTAAAAAATTCCAAAAATATTATTCATTAGACAATGCACTGAACGGTCGGTGTGATTTTTCAAAACCTATCCGATAGTTCGTTACTACCAATGGATCAATAGACTTAAAAAGTTGTTCAACCCTAAATACAAAATGAACCACATGTAGCTACCATTGAACCGATCCTAACAATGGAACAACTTTTTTAAAAGCACTCCCACATCCATAGCTCTATCACAATCTCCATTTTGAAATACATTATGCTCCTTCATAATGAACGACGCGCTCTCCAAAATGCTTCCCACCCCTGGCACCTGATCAATACCCCCTCATCTCCCGCGCACGCAGCGTAATATCATTTTTACTTTCACCCATAACCACCAAACAACCTCCCAGTGAACAGCCGCTCGAAAAGCTCTCCAAAAGCTACTCGCGCTCTCTCGCGCAAGTTTGCGCAGCTCCTCGGAACTCCCGAACACTTCACTCCGAGCTCTCACTCTCGCCCCCAACACATGTACCCACAGCCCTCCGCCACGTGTCTCTCGCGTCTATAGATAATATCAAGTGCACATACGTATATACCCACACACGCCCTGGGAGTTTGAAAAGGAGGGGTTAGCTCGGCTGGCTGACTGGCATAGGAGCTCATCGGCGCGTCAAAGTGGCTTTCGAGGCAATTTCATAGCGAGCTGAGCAGTCAGCCAGCTACTCTCCTCCCCCGACCCATCTAGCTTTGGGCTCTCGACTATTCGGCTACAGTATATAGCACGGCGCGTTCTTTAAGCGACGACGCCCGGGGACGATTAAGCTCTCTGGCGAGGCCCCCGCGAGTTTTGAGAGATTACGGCCGGCTCAGCTTGCTGATCCCCGAGAGCTTGACGAGCTTTTTTTGGTCCTGCTTCTTTTTTCTGGGGGTGTCAGGGAAGGGGTGCTAGATTTTGAGATCGTTTTCATTTGTACGCCCCTGCGTAGGTATCGATTAGTGTGGATTGGGTGAACTCTGACACAAGCAGTGTACTGGGAATCTTAGTGTCGGGATATTGGGAATGGTAGTGTGATGACGATTTGGAGGATAGTTTCTGGTTATTCATGGTGGAACAAATGCACGATGCTGTTGTGCTTCTATTTCTTAGTCATAGCACATGGTGTGCTTTGGCTGTTCTGCAATATAAATGCCAGGGTAAGGAGTTAGGATCGAAACATTTTTTTGATTAAGTTTGTGCCTATTAAACAGCAAAAACTTTCGATGGAAATCTTCATATTAGCAAATATTGTTTTTGCTATGGCCTGCCATGAGCATAAATATTAGCATCCATCGACTAAAACTTCTTACATCTTCTTCATCGTAATTCACTTTTTGAAAGTTTGTCTTACTTTTTTATGAGGTCAGCTCATTATATTTAAGATTTCATAAACATTTGATTCAGAAAATCGAATTGAATAATCCAATTTTGTTTCTTTTTAAAGAGTGGCTTACTTACAATCTTGCAAAAAAGAAACGACATTTCAGCCTATTGTAACAATCGAATCCGGAACTGGTTATTTTAAAGATGTACACTAGCCGCAGCTTGGTTCGTTAAGCGGGAGATTTAAACATTTTACTCCTACTGGCTGGTTCCATAACATAACCTCTCCCATTAGTGGATTTCATACTTCTCGCTTAACGAGTTACGTCACGGCTGGCTTACACTAGTCAGAACTTAATTCGTTGAGTGGGAAGTTTGAAATTCATCAATGGCAGAGGTTATGTTGTGGAACCTGCCAGTATGAATTAAATGTTTGGATTTTCCGCTCACCGAATTAAGTTCCGACTAGTTAAGTGTGCATAAGTATCAGACGAGAGCTGATTCCGGACTTTTGATTTGTATGTCATTCGTCTCAGCTGTGGTTGTCGGAAAATATTTACATTATCAGGCATGCGCAGCAGAGTATCACGGTTTGAAGAGAACACATCTGCTTTGCATAAGTATACAAAATTCACTCCATAAAATCATAGCCCCCACCAAAATTCGTAAGAATTATACAACTTGCTCCTAAATTTCCCAACAAACCCGAATCGCGAGTCCGCGCATAACATACCCGCAGGGAGATTACAAGTTGAAAATACATTACGTATACACGTGAGCGTTACGGCAAAACTGAGAAAGACGGCCGTACAAACTAGCGTAGTAGTAGTAGTCAGGTGGGGTTGATTTACGCACCGACACGCGCACACGGGTACATACCGAGCGCGAGAGTCGAAATTCCGTGGGCGCGGGCGACCCCGGGGTTAGCTCACGCTCGGCCTTACGGATTATGCAAATATTTAATCGCGAGAAGCTGAGAAACTGAGACGGCGGGCGGCGGTGGCAGTGTGCTAATGGGAAGAAATTGCAGAGCCGGCAGCGCAGCCCAGATTAAACGTCCCCGCGGCGAGGCGAGGCCTGCTTCTTCTTTTTTGCCAGCTGCTCGCCGGCGCCCACTTGTCCTTCGCCCAAGGGGAAGGGTTTTAATTTTTTTTTTCCCCCCTTTTCGAGCTAAGGAGTCCGGCCGGGGCGTTTAATTTATAATTTTCTTTTCGTCGTGGTTTAGGGGCTGGTCTGGCTTGTGTATTTAGTACCGCTGTCGGCTGATGAATTTGTGATTCCTGCGGGAAGGGCGTTTAACGAGGTCTCGTAAAGTCGGCGTGCTGATTTCTCATTATCTTGGGACTTTTTTCGTTCGAGACGAAACATCTTTTCGTCAAACTGTATTTCGCGCTGATTCTCTGTTTCGATTGTTGCGTACGTAAGAGGTATCTTAAAATGGTGTCGGAAAAAAAATCACGAAATTATGACTTGATACAGGTGTTATTTATTGTAAATTATTGAAATCGGAATTTTGATTCATTTTCTCATTCTTTGTCGATGTGTAGTATCGTTCGGGGTTGAAAAACTTGTAATTAGTTTAAAGTACATCATTGATTTTCAATCACCTTTAACGCTTTCAAATTGAGATTCAGATTTAATTACCCTTAATTTTGAAATTTGTGCATTGAAAAGAAAAAAAAACCTGAATAGAGCCCATTACCTTTAATGTTTGATACAGGACACTTTTTATTTAAAAATTATCAAAGTAATGAGTGGTTGAATTTTATTTAGTCATGAATGTAATATGTAAAAAATTATGAATGCGTGATTAAATTACAAGTACATAGAATTATTCATAACACCGAATGTGTGTGAAAACTTTTGAAACTATTTTATAATACCACCACTACACAGAATCGTATCTCCCTAATATAAAATTAAACAATTTTAAAACCAACAAATTAAATTTTCGTTACAACTGATGACTTCTATATGTAAGCAATAAACAAAACATTTTCATCAAATCAAATACGCGAACGGCAACATAAAATAACCATTCATAGCTCAGCCCGTAAAAAAGATGAAGGATCCCGTTTCCCCGATTTCAATCCTAATTCTATTAAGCAGCCATAAGTTCCCACGAAAAAAAACGAAAAATCATTACCCCAACCCCCGCCCGAGGGAGCAGCCCACCGCTCCCGGCCGGTAATAACGGTATAATGTACTCGCGATTTTATTGAAAATTTCGCAGCGAGTCGAAATAAGCAGTCCCGCCCCCGTCTCGTTCCCCGCCATTTATATTCAGCACGATAACCGCCAAGAATTTCTTATTACGAAGTTCGTGGAAAAAGCAGTCGGAGGAGCGCGGCCCGAAACAAGAGCTGGCGCAGGGAAGAGGGCGGGAAAAAGAAGACGAAGAGAGCGAGGGAGCGAGGAGGCCGAGAACAATATATCTCGCCGCAAATAAGTCGGGCTTGCAGGTGTATGAAACATTCCGTGCTAAATTGAAGGCTTCGGACAGACTCCGGTACACGAGCTCTGTATGATATATAGACCAGGATTTTCCGAAAAACAGCCGAATAATTTGTACGATATTTTTCGTGCTCTACTTGTGATGGAACGATTTCACTCTGGAAAGAGAGAACTAGGAACTCCTGTCCCCTTGCAAGAACAAACAGGAAAAAACCAACGTGCTCCACGGAGTGAAGAATCCTCAGTATCAATGGACAATTTTTTTTTAGGTTAGCTCTTTTTTCTCTCAGTTTTTCGAGTACAGTGTTATACTGGATTAATAATATCGCAAATGTTTCGAAAGTTCGTTTGGTATTGCATTTGTATATGTTCAGATAAGTACTGCAGTAAAGCACATTCAGAAAGTGTGGAACCGCATCACTCGAATATACTAACCCCTTTGAGGTTATGATAGTTGTATGTTTTACTCTTTTTTTACGTTGTAAGTTTCGATGTTACCAAACTCTATTTTGTTTATTGAATTACTTTATGCTGATAATGATAAAAAATGCATTTCAATTATTAAAGCACGGTTTTTCATACGGTCCAGGACTCTATAAGTGACATATCTGACAGTGGACATGAACAAATGTCATTTTTCGTGCAAAAATATTGTTACTTTCTTAACTATTTACAAAAAGGAACTATTGCAAACCTCTACATTGAGAATTAATTTTTTCCCTTCTGTTTGGAAACATTTCATTGTACTTTTTTGATCACTATCCAGAATCAGGTGCTACTTTGAGCAGTGTCCAGATACTGGTTCTTTCACCTCAGTCCATTTAATCCATTTCTTCGGAGGACGCCGCACACAAGAGAGAGAGAGAGAGAGAGAGAGAGAGAGAGAGAGAGGGAGGTGATAATGAAGAGGGGAAAAAGCCAAAGTCCAATCCTCGCGGGAGGTGGGATTCGCGCCGCAAAATAATTAGGTTAATTACGCGTAAGGATATCATCGCCGGGAGAGATGCGGACTGGTGATAGCCAGGAAACACGCCCTTAAACACGCCGGCGACTAGGTAGCCTCGAACCCACGTGTATGCTGACACGGTGGACTGGGTCTGCCTTTGTCTGTGTGTGTGTGTGTGTGTGTGTGTGAGCAGCTTTTTATTGATTATTCCCGGGAGAGCTGTTTCGGACATGTGTTTTCATCCCCCCGGGGTTGGGTGGTAGTTCATTCTGGAATGAAGTGCTGGGGCTAGAGAGGTGTCTTTGGACGGTCGCTGGATCGATTTGATGGGAGGGTTTTTGCACCCCCCTCGCATGCAAGGGTGTTTGCGGGATCTTATTTTGAACATCCGTTTGGCGCTGGCAGACTTTTTTTTCGTGTGACGAAATTTAGGTTATCACACCCGTCAGTCAGATCGATCGTATAATTTTCTGTAAAATTCCTCTCGAGCCGCACGTTTTGAAAATCCATCCTCAAACGACTGAGATTTACAAACGGTGAAAAAAAAAACTCATAATTTTGGGACTCAAGGAAAAATCTACCATGTACTATTTTGAAAAAACCGCGAGTAAATATTACATTTCACGATTCCACAAAGTTTTTCCCCGCCTTTTTCCAAAAAACAACGCCCATCATTATATCGAACAGCAGCCGCGCGCGCACAATGCACTTCACCGCGGAGGCAGGTCCGACTCAACTTAATTACGGCGCGGGGCATAATTAAGAGAAAATCAGAAGAGCTCGTTATATAATGGAGGAGAGAGAGGTGCCACGATAGGCAGATACACAGGAGGAAGGTACAAGCTCTTGTTATTAAATTTATCGGGCTCTCCCGACGATATAATTATATACAGCACTGTATCGCCATGATCATCATCATCATCATCATCATCATCATCATCATCACCAACCATGTGTGTGCACATTCGATGGAGGGGCGGAGGAAGATAATTAAAGCTATGGCGTGCGTCGAGGGTTATGTATGTATGCATGAACTTAGACTGACGGACGTCGAGGGGCAGTGGAAAGAGTAAGGAGGGGTGGGTTTGGCCGCTGCTGTGCGGCTGACTGGAATTTTGGGGGATGGATTGATGTACTCTGCCGGACCATACGCGCTCGGGATGTATCCGCTTGGCAAGCTATCTCTCTCTCTGCAGTGTGTTACTGGAGAAGCTTCTGGATAATGCTGAGTATCTCGTATCACAGGCGTGCATGTATGGATGTATATAAATCACTGGTTGCTTTGCATGGGATATCATGTTTATAAATGAGCTACTATTACGAGTGAAGCCAAGGTAAAACGATTGCGAATGGTTGGTTTGCTGAAAACAAAAAGCGTGGAGCGAAGGAGTTAAAGGTTGGTTTTTGTATTCATAAAAATTGGGAGGTTCTCGCTAAAGTTTGAGCTGGATGTACTGCGTACAAAATAATACTAATGATTACTTTCATTCATCTTCTTTAGTTATTTTCAAATGTTCCGAAGTCTTGAATGTGCAAAAATTTTATAAATGACTTTTTTTCGAGCATTGCTAGAATAATTATAGTTTAGCTCGAACCAGCGTGTGTCATTAAGTTGTTGAAAAAATCATCAGCGCTCAAGCTTTTCTGGTAGACGAAGTAAATAATCACAGTAATTTTTACCGTTAAGTTACCGTAGAGTTAGCGCCCCATGCTTCATTTTCTATGAGGTCTCCTTTTTTTTTCTAAATAGATTTTAGCATGTTTTTAGGGTGAAAAAATCCAGTATTTGCACAGTGTTACCGCTGCTCCACGGTAAAGATTACTGCAACAATTACGAGGGACTTTTTTTTTTTGATACTTGTGAAAAAGTTCTCTTTAAGAAGTATGTACGTTGCTGATAATCAATCTTTTATAAGTGGCATGATGATCGAGCCCGTTACATGCATCACTCGGCCCTAAATAAAAACGCCAATATTTGAAAAAGAAAACAAATTTCGGGGCACACGTTGAAGTTTGCCGAGAGATAGGAACACATACGCTATTACGCTGGCCTTTTCGAGCTTCCGTGCTTCCTCGATTGATCGTCATCGGTGGTTGACATTTCTATCGGGACGTATTTGCCGATCGATCATCCGAAAAAAATGAAGCTACGCCGGGAGACAGGGGCGCGCGTTTGTCGAATCCGAAGGGGGGGGGGGGGCACACTTTTTTTTCATACCCAATAATTTTATCGAATCGTCGTCGATGCGCGGAGACGTGATAGATCGCGAGCTCGATGTTTGCGTGCTTTTTCGGAGCAACATCATTTCGAGGAATGATGATCATTCGGACGGACCGTCGTGTGAAATACGGTCGAGCCGGATTGATTTTTTGTTCCATATTTCTCTTCATTCTACGATCTTTGCAGTTTAGTCGGGCCAGAGTGATGGTTTTTTAAAATCCAGCAAACTTTGGATTCGGAACGTAAATCCGGTGTCAGGACGATTTTTCACGCAATACAACGATATTCCGACAGCCGTGACAGCGCTGGACTGTATATTTCAGTTGGTAGAGTGCAGTGTAGTTCGAGGCACGCAGTGTTGCTCGTTTCAATTGCCGACACGTTAAAAATATCAATTCATCCGTTCCTAAGTTCACAGAACTTTCTAAAAACGTTGGAAAATTTTATTTTTGCGGGTAAAAAATATTTTTGATGGTGAGAAAAGGAGGTGTAAGAAGTTGGGTGTGCACATTACACGTCCACTTTGTGTTCGATTATTAGAAAAACAATTATCTGATGGATGATTAACTTTGTCCTTCCACTGATACCTTCTTTTGTAATTAACTAAATGAGAACGCTGATAACTCTGATTAAAAAGTTTCTTGAATGGTTTGTTAAACGTTTTTTGCCATCGAAATGTTAACACCTGTTTCGGCCATCAATCACATGCAAATCAGCGCGGAAGATGTTTATAAGTGATATTCAGCAACAAACGGCACTGCCAGTTTGAGAGTTAAAAACTTATTTCTCGAAACTTTATCAGGCTGGAAAACATCGTTTTTTTTTCAACGTTTCCAAAACGTTGTGTGCTACAAAAATCGGTAGAGTCTAATCATATTTCAGAGTGCACGAAATTTTTCCGTCGATACTAAACGAATTTTTCTGCCCAAGGCGCGCGCACACGCGCGCACACCCGCAGCATCACTTTCACCCCATCGTCCCCGATATTTCCCCGAGTAGCTACAACGCGAAAACATAATTCGATTCGCGAGGGGCACCCCGCGGAGCGCGCCTCTATTTATTCCCCGTCGCGAGACAGACGTGCGCGCGAGCGCGGAAAGGGAGGTCGGGGGGCTCGCCGAACAAATGAGGGAAAAAAACCCGAAGACCCTCTCTTTCTCTCGGTCGGATGGAAATTCATCGATCCCCCCCCGTACCCGTGCCCTTTTGCTCTTCTTCTCCGACGTCGTCGCGTAATAGACGAAATTCGCGGGCGCGTGTCTACTATGCGAAAGGGGGAGGCCGTATCGCGCGAGTCGGTTTAATTGACTCGGATCGAGAGAGTTGTCCCGGAAAAATTCGAGCTGCGGCGCAGTGCGTTTGGTTATTTTTTTAGCGGGCGTACTGCACGTCGATGTATCATTAGATTGGAACAATCAAAATTGGATTGATGGGCGCTTTTTTTTAGTTATCGTTTTACGAGCCAACACTCAAAAGTTATCTCAGAGACTATTAGAAATCTCATAAAGATATTCCTTGAATGTAAAATATTCGAGGGTCGTATGTCTGATAAAAATAGCAGTTTCTAAGGATTCCATCAAATTGGTTGATTCGCGTTAGAAATATGTACAAGGACTAGAAAGATTGACCTCCAAATGTTACGTAATGAACATCACCAAAAAAAAGGATCAACCAAAAAAAGACACGTCAGGGTTGAGCAATATAACACAAAAGTTTTTTTTCTAATTACAATTTTTTGATTGCACATTTTGTTTTTGCAACGTCAAGTAAACGTATCGTGATTTATAATATTGTAAACGTTGTTGCAACGTTACTGTGACGAAATAAGCAAGGTTACATGACTGTTTATGCGCATTGTCTGCACGTTCACGTAGATGATTGTGTTTGTTAATTTATGTCATTGCACGTTTTCATCGTTGTAATACACGTTTTTGTGTGAAATATACTCGTTATTTTTTTGCAAATAATTTTTTTCAATACCAAGCTGGTTTTTTTCTTTACAGCCTGACGAGGTAAAGAATCATAATGAACGAAACGTTTCAACTCGCAATAAAAAGTACGTTTTCCAACATCTTCATGTTTTTCCATTATTATTATTATTTCGCCTAAACAGATCGTCAAGTTGACCCCTGTTACAAAACTGTCTATGTTAAAAATATATTGTTCCGACGTATCTCAAAAGTTGTCGAAAGAGTCTAGAAAATGGCCATTTTAAAGCTTAATTCAAAAATTTCAAAAAGATACAATCCATTCCTACGTGGTCGGCTAAAAATATCAAAGCACCCATGTTATCACTCCTATTCACCCACCGAAATTACGCAACGAACTCTACCACCGCGCAACACAGAGACGCACTCTCGTTAACCCAACGACAAACGCACTATCCTCCAAAGTAGCGCCGAAACCCGCCTCATCTTCCCCGGGCGTGCCCCCCAATCGAGAGCTATCATCCTCCATCAAGCGCGCAAAAGAGGAGAGGAAAAAGTGTCCACCCTCCCCGCGTCCCCCGAAAAAGGCACCCGAGAACAATTTACCCTCTCGAGCCTCTCCTCGCCACAGGCAAACAACTACTCTCCATCCGCGTCGCGTCGGCAGCAAAATTTCGCCTCGCACCCTCTGGCCTCGCTCTACAGCACAGGCGACAGCGGCAGCCACTTGCAAAGCAATTAAGCCTCACAAAGGCCTATATACCGATCTGTGCGTATACACTCGAGTGCCACTCTCCCGAATATAAAAAGAGCTGCCCCCCCCCCCCTCCATCTCTCCCTAGCTATTACTTCCACACAAACATCGCGGCACACAAGAGACAAAAAGGTCAATGCGCGCCCGAAAAGTTCCTACCGAGCGCACGTATGTACATAGATACGTCTTCGCGCCAAATTGAGAGGAGGACGGAAGGGAGCGCGTGCGGGCATGGGTTATGCATGCGCGAGTCGAGAGGCGGAAATCAAACGCAAACAGACCACCGGAGAGTGTAGCGGGGGTGGGGGGGTTTCGTCGGTACGGCAGTGCATGTGTGGTTTGAGGGCGGCAGGGAGGGTCGGAGAGAAAGGCAACCAAGCAAACGTAAAGCAATTTCACACTGGAGATCAGCGCGCGGCGGCTAGTACGTTGTTGTGCAGCAATGGGGGAAGGGGGTGTAATGTGCTATAATGTAGTGTTTGGTGCGTGCACATGGGCGAGGCGGGGGGGAAAAATACAAGCGCGGCCTGAATGCCTCGAAAATTGGAAAATATCGCCGCGGAAGCTTCGACTCGCCGGGGCGGAGTGCTCCTCGGGTAATTTCATACGCCGCTGGGAGGGGCGCGCCGCGGTGTCCTTCTGTGTACTTTCCTTCGTTTCTCGTCTTTACTGCTTTTTTGTTCGGGGCGGGGGAGGATGCTCTATTATTAGTTTTGGGAGTATTCATGCGCATCGCTCATCCACGGGCACAGGGGCTCTACCCAAGTAAGCGACGCATCGAATATTCGTGTGTTCTTATGATATTCTTTGCACTTAACTGCATTGAAAAGAGGTTAGGTCGACGCCACGTTACATGCACTTTTCAACGTATTCATTAGTTGGGTAGAAACTAGAACCCCAGGGGCCTCATCGCAATATGAGGATACCTCGCAAAAGCGAAATTCGATCAAGTTCGAGTTTGACCGTCATATCACCTGTTGGAAAACTAACATATGACACGAGAAAGTCACTTTTTAGATTTCCTGCATATGATATGACTGTCACTAATAATCCCTATTAGACGACACATGTGCGTAGCCTTCATTTCTGGTTATTTTATAGGGGCTATCGCAAAAAATTGTAGGATTGACTAACCTCTTTTCTATTTACTTGAACGCAAATGACCTCTCAAACACACGACTTTGGAATATCGTGATGAAGCCCCTGGTTTAAAGGTGAAGTATAGGTGTATATTATTGTATGGACGAGGAGAGCGTTACCTGGCTAAATTACTCGCAGACTACGTATCCAGTGAATAAACGCACGACGCCGTATAATTTCGCATGTCTGTGGATGTCCGTCGTGTTTTTCGTGAAAATGACCAATCAATTAACGCGGATGGTACTAATTAGCGGTGAAACCCGCGCAGGTACGAATTTTCATCTCGTTAACAGGTGCGCTGAATGAATTGATAAATATTTCGGAACGCGAGTGTGCGAGCGCGGGTTTATCGATTTACCGAGTTTGTCCGTCCGCATGACAAGTGTATTAAAAGCGACAGGCGATTTTTGATGCGGATTTTCAGAGAGAATTTCAATTTTAGCTCTCAGCTTCGGTTATGACATCGACACTTTGTGCAGGATATAAATGTTTTACGGGTTGTCGATCAAAATATTTAGCCAACGTGTTGATCGAAGGAATAATACGTGAGATGATTTCAAACAGTGAGCGAATGCGAGCGATTACACGGAAAATATAGTTCCTTGTGCCCTTTGGTTTTTAAATTTGATGTCACGTTTTTTTTTTAAAAGAACTGCTATTTCGTACTTGTACATTTTTATTCAATTTTTAGAGAACTGCATGAATTTAAAAGAAAAAAGATTGTACGTTCTGATTAAAAAAATAGTCTTTCAGGATTCCAAAAATGTTTAACTTTGATATTTTGGAAACAAAAATTTGAGATCTCAAAAAAGTACACCTTCCTACTACATTTTGTGAGAAAAAAGTAATTGATATTATATTCCAGAACTCACTAAATGACGTTAAAAGTAACCAATAAAATTTATTTTTATACAGTGACCTTGTCCTTGTTATTTATTAAACTAAGTTAAACAATTATTTTTAATCTTTAAAACTACAAAATTTTGATGATAGGAATAAAGTCGATATCAGTTTTAAGGAACGAAAAAAATCAATTAAGTCAGCATCATAGTGGATATTAAAATCGTTCCTTAATATCAGGTAAAAATTGTAGCAGTCGTGCGTTGTATGCAAATTTCCCTTTTTTTTTGAGTACAAGTATTTAGGCGCTTGTTTCGTATACGTTTTTGAACTATATTTGTCGCTTAACAAAAAACAATCTCCACCGAAACTGTATAATTGAATTAAGCCGTTATCAGAGCAGTAATAATTTTTGTTCATATCAAAAATTTCAGTGACTATTTCATCCATAAGAAATTCCAGAACCCATGCTTATAGAACTAAGAAAACAATCAGATCTGGACCGTTTTTTTCTTTTAATAACTGTGATGAGAGTATATGTGAATGAAAATGACCAGCTTTATGTTCTTGTTTAAAAGAAACAGACTGTATTAGATTCTTAAGAGTTTTGATTGTAAAATATTTAGTAATGTTACTTCATCACAATGAAAAATGACTACGATGATAACAGTGAATACTGGCAACAGAAGATGACGTAAGTTACACAGTTGATTGTTCAATAACGTTACGTAGTGAATGAATATTTCTATTGTTACAACACAACTGAAATTAGATATACTATTTTCTTACCCTTTGTTTGATGATCAAAGAAAGCAGATATCTAAGAATTTTTTAATAAAAACGAAATTAATATTCCATCCCTCAAGATTTTATTTCGTATTATTCAAAAGTGGAGCTCTATTATTCGGATCAAAGTACAACCTGCATTCCTTTTTTAATCATTATATCATTTTGTCATTGAATGTATTCAGTTTGAACGAAAATTATATCAGTAATTGCAGTGCTATGTTGTGATATTACTGATAACACCACTTGAATTACAAGTCATGTTCATACTTCAAGTAAAATAAATGAACAGTGACTCGTTACATTTTTAGTTATGAATAAAATTTATTTTTACATCAAAGCACTTACTAAAGCAGTTGATTCATTCCGTCATTGGAGTAAATCAGTCTTACAAAAGAAACAATATTTAAATTATTTATCAATTGAAATGTAAGCTTAAATGCATTCAATGCTAATGACTTTTTTTAACATTATAGTCTTTGTCAAGATGTAAATAAATATATATAAAAATAAAAATACATCGAAATATTCTTAAAGCATGTCTATACGGATGAAAAATAAAGGAAAAAGCATTACTTCATCAACTCTGAATTTATTTTTTCTTGGGACAAACAAACACGTCGGCTCGATTTAAATAGAGCGGTTTGATTATCAGCGAGTAAAACCGTTGCAGACTTACATTTGAATAGCCGACCGATGGACTGCACTCAGTCAAAAATTTATAGCTATAAATATTTTTATAGCTATAATGACCTATAATTATAGCTATAAATTTTTGACTGAGCAATGCACTTCAACAATGTTACCTCGTCTGCAAGAGTTTTAAAAAGACATTGTCGATGCCACATTGGTTAAACTTATTCAATAAAGTGATATATAAAATTAATACTGAAGCCCTACATATGCAGCAATTCAATATGTAATCTCATATCTTCATTATATATGTCATATGGACAGATAATACAATTAATCACATCATTTTTTCGCGAGGAGCCCGAATCATAATCTGTTTCACCGGATACTCGAATCTTTTTTTTTATCAGAGGTGACGCACTATTCTCTAAAAAGTGTGTATTTATTCAGAAGTTTGGTTTGCTGCTCTCTCAGAGAAGGTAACCTGGTTCATGATCTCTTTTAAAAATTAGTTTAGCTCCACCCTTATAACGACTAGCAAAATTGTGGACCATTTTACGAATTGAAGCATAATCGGCTTCTTTATAAAAATAAATCATACGTTCAGCACATTTTTCAAGAAATATTTAAATAATCAGTACTTAAAGTGTCATTACGGTTTATATTTTGTTGTAATTTTAACAATGACAAAACATTATCATAACGTAATTGAATGTACAACATAATTTGGGGATCTTTATTCTTGTTTTGAATCCATGTTGGATTTTACTTCTCAGTAAACTACAGATCAATATTTATAAACATTAAAAAAATTTCCAACATCTTTTTCGATGAACATCACGTAGAGTCACTAATAATTGACTGTATTGATGACAAAAATGTTTGAAAGACATGAAAGAACCATACTCTAAGTTTGGCCAAAGTTTTTTTCAAGTTTGGCAAAAGTTATTTGAAAGTTAAAAGCAGCTAGCCTTTAGTTTTCAAGAAGTTTGAGAATGTTGCACTAGAAAAGTTTGGAAAAACTTTGGCCAAACTTAAATTTAAATACTTGGAATGCGCATCTAACCAAAACAAATACGAATGTATTTTGCCCTGGTAATCATGCACCTCTAGGTACACTAATTTTTTTTCGTATATTCAGGATCTAGTATAAATTTCATCCAAAACGTGTGATTGCAATGTCTACGATTTTTTATTTGGTTACCACGATAAAGAATATCAAGCTATTTTAAGACTAAAAGAACAATCACATCTGGACTTTATTCTTCTTTCTTTTGATAGCTGTGACGATATTATGTGAATATAACCAGCCCTGTATTGTTATGTTGAAGAAGCAAACTACGTGTTGCATTCTTTGGAGTTTTTATTATTAAAGATTGAGTAACGTTACCTCATAACAATGAAAAATAACTACCATGATAACAGTGAAAACTGGGAATAAAAGATGACGCAAGTTATGTAGTTCATTGTCCAAGAATATTATGTATCAAATGTATATTTTTATAGTTAAACTATGTAAACTGCATAATACATTTGAGATTCGTATTCAATCCTGAATTCATCCTGGATTGCTAATCTTGAGCGTAAATAATAAAGATTGATTATAAAACGTGGTTTTACGTATTATTTTTATCATAAAAAAAATACTGCAGAAGTTATTTATTTTAGGGTTAGTGCTCAAAGTTCAATCAAAGCATACGTAAAATACACAATACTCAGTAAAAACGCAGCAATAAACGATACTACTCTACATGAAGAAATATTAAAACATGCCAGTTTTTATATAGAGGGCCGTCACTGGTATTGCTCTTGGTTATAGACAAGCGACTCATGCTTGTTTTTATAATAGGGTCGCACATTACACTAGTGATCTATACTAAGGCCGTAAAAATCCTAGTTTCATAAATAACCTGATCTTGTCATAGTGAGGAAAAAAAAAAAAAAAGTGAATCTGTATCGTTATACTACGGCTACAAATCATTACATCCTCTAACTAAATATATCGTTGACAATAACTGTATAAAAGTTATCTTAGGGACATCTGTAAGACGATTATGTACCCCTACTATTATTTTCTCGTGTTGCCCCTCCCGTTCCAGACTATAAATACGTACTGCTTCTGAGATTGTATTTATTAGATCACAAGTTTTTCCTGATTTTTAGTGTACTGTGTGACCATTATTTCTCACAAAATAGTTAGTATAACCAACGATAAAATATTTTGTGACATGTGCTATGCCAACCCACGACACAATTGGATCCAGGAAATATCCGAGAAGGTATAGTATGCTTGAAAGTTAAAGATTTTCCAATCTGACGATGACTAATGAGTACTAAGCTCAATCAATCCTTAGATAATTCCTCATCGTGTACTAAGTTTTTTTTTGTGGAAAAATAGTTTTACTTAAGATGAAACCACTTCCTGAGCTTTTGAAAATTGGTATTTTTATTTTTCAGTTTATAAATACAGACATAGACTGATATAATTTTTATGATTTTTGTCGTTTTGAACTCAGCGCCTTGCTGCAAACTGTTATTTAATTCTAGAAATATTAAAAAACTGTTGAAATGTGGCAATATACTGATAGCAATTCGAACAGTACAAAGTCTAGAAAGAGTAGTAGTTTGTTATTCAAAAAATAAATATTATAAACCACTTTTGCACAGAAAACTATTCAAGATTGACCAGCTCCAAAAGTTTATGGATTTAAAAAAAAAAAATATTATATGTAGCATTTAAAGAAATTATACTTCGTGTCTAAGCATTTGTAATTGAAATCCGAATTTATTACACAAATGCTAGTTGTATCATCGACTAAATAGTTACGAATTTATCATCTTTGATATTCTAAACAAAGTTTGATTTGGAATCAAAATTGCCATTGTTCATAACATTTTTCTGCGGATATGTGTGGATGCATACATTTTAAACATTGAGCACAACTTTTTTAGCAAATCAAAGATCGTAAATTCATAGATGTTTATTTTACTATCGTTCTTTCTTTCAAGATAAAGTTACAAAATTGCTTTTGTTCTCTAAAAATAGGATCACTTAAAGCGTCGACTCTAATTAAAAGTGAACAGCGCCGACGCAGCTACAACTGACCAAAGTCTACATTTTCTTAGGCAGTGGGAACAGATATAAAAAGCAGTAAAAATAATAAAGGAATGCAGGATAGCTATGGAAGTATACGAGATAGCGGTGCAGAAAATATTCCAGGCCACTCCCGAGACCTACCTAGACTACCTCCAAGGGCTCCCACATCCGAACAAAATATGTCATTAAATGAGTCCTACCCTACTAGAGACGAACAAGAAGAACATAATAGCTATGAAAGAACACGAGATAGCGGTGCAGAATATACACCAGGCTACTCCCAAAACGTACGGACACTACCTTCAAGGGCGCCGGCATCCAAACAACATGAGCAAGCAAACAAATCTTGCCTTACTGAAGATGATAAAGAAAAGGAGATTAACCATGAAAGTACACGAGATACCGGTGCAGAATATATTCCAGGCTACTCCCAAAACGTACCTACTCTACCTCCGAGGGCACCGAAATCAAATCCAAATATGTGGCCAAATAAGTCCCACCCTACTGCAGATAAAAAAGAAGAGCATGGATGTTATGAAAGTACACGAGATAGCGGTGCAGAATATATTTCAGGATGCTCCCGAAACGTGTCTACACTACCTCCAAGGGCTCCGACATCCAAACAAAATATGTCATTAAATAAGTTCTACCCTACTAGAGACGAACAAGAACATAATAGCTATGAAAGAACACCAGATAGCGGTGCAGAATATACACCAGACTACTCCCGAAACGTACCGACACTACTTCCAAGGACGCCGACATCCAAACAACATGAGCAAGCAAACAAATCTTGCTTTACTGAAGATGATAAAGAAAAGGAGATTAGCCATGAAAGTACACGAGATACCGGTGCAGAATATATTCCAGGCTACTCCCGAGACGTACCTAGACTACCTCCAAGGGCCCCCACATCTAAACAAAATATGTCATTAAATGAGTTCTACCCTACTAGAGACGAACAAGAACATAATAGCTATGAAAGAACACGAGATAGCGGTGCAGAATATACACCAGACTACTCCCGAAATGTACCGACACTACCTCCAAGGGCTCCGACATCCAAACAACATGCGCAAGCAAACAAGTCTTGCCTTACTGAAGATGATAAAGAAAAGGAGATTAACCCTGAAAGTACACGAGATACCGGTGCAGAATATACACCAGGCTACTCCCGAAACGTACCGACACTACCTCCAAGGGCTCCGACATCCAAACAACATGCGCAAGCAAACAAGTCTTGCCTTACTGAAGATGATAAAGAAAAGGAGATCAACCATGAATGTACACGAGATACCGGTGCAGAATATAATCCAGGCTTCTCCCAAGACGTACCTGCACTACCTCCAAGGGCGCCGACATCCAAACAACATGCGCAAGCAAACAAGGCTTGTCTTACTGAAGATGATAAAGAAAAGGAGATCAACCATGAAAGTACACGAGATACCGGTGCAGAATATAATCTAGGCTTCTCCCAAGACGTACCTGCACTACCTCCAAGGGCGCCAACATCCAAACAACATGCGCAAGCAAACAAGGCTTGCCTTACTGAAGATGATAAAGAAAAGGAGATCAACCATGAAAGCACACGAGATAGTGGTGCAGTCTATATTCCAGGCTCCTCTCAAGACTCAGTTTCACTCGTACTTCCAAGGGCTCCGACATCCGAACAAACTTCGCAGCCATGCGAGTCTTACTCTTTTGAACCCGAACTATTTGAACCTCAGTCATACATACAAAAACCTTTGCCAAGTGAGCCTTGTTCTTATTTTGTACCTTCTGATAGAAGAATGCGAGGTGATAGCCTTGTTTATTTTTGCCTAGAATGTAATAAAGGCGAAACAGTAAAAAGCCTATATACACATAGATGTCCCGAAACAGAACAGCCTTCGATGGTAAAACAAGATCCGAGGCCTAATGAATATAGCTCTGACCCCACAAGTTCTAAAAGGTGTAGCGAAAAAGACTCATCGATATCGTTGCCAAATAAGTCTGGTTCTAATCCTGAATCTCCTGAACAGCCTATCGTAGCTCCATTTATGATTCATTACTCTGGATGCAATGAATCGTATTCATCAAATAATCCATCTCAGCATACTAAATGCTTGCGACCAGATACATCTTCTAGATCGAAAAAAAAATGGTGGAGACGTTTTAGGTTATTGGGTAAACGAGAAGAGCAGAACAGCAATGAAAGTACACAAGATAGTGGTGCAGAATATAATCTAGCGTACTCTCGAGATTTACCTACACTACCTCTAAGGGCTCGGTCATCCAAAGAAAATCCGCGGCCGAACGCGTCATTCCCTATTAGAGATAATGAAGAAAAGCGAAAAAGCTACGATAGTACACGAGATAGCGTTGCAGAATATATTCCAGGATTCTATCAATACGTACCTACTCTACCACAATGTGCTCAAATATCCAAACAAAATATGTGGCCAAATGAGTCTCACCCTATTGGAGATGATGATGTAAAGCGAAATAACTACGAAAGTGCGCGAGATAGCCCTGCAGAATATATTTCAGGCTCTTCCCAAGACGTACCTGTGCCCCTACTTCCTAGGGCCGCGATATTTGACCAAAAATCGAGGCGAAATGAGTCTCACTTTACACCATATGATCATGATGAAAGGAAGATGAATAGCCATGTATATACAGGAGATAGTAGTGCTAAAAATAATTCAGACTTAACACGAGACCTAGCTCCATCCCCACCTCCGATGGCTTTGGAATCAAAACATAATCTGCCGCAAAACGAGTTCCACCTTATCGGAGATGATGAAGAAAAGGAGAATATATATGAAAGCACACGAGATAGTGGTGCAGTCTATATTCCAGGCTCCTCTCGAGACTCAGTTTCACTCGTACTTCCAAGGTCTCCGACATCCGAACAAACTTCACAGTCAAGCGAGTCTTACTCTTTTGAACCCCAACTATTTGAACCTCTGTCATACATACAAAAACCTTTGCCAAGTGAGCCTTGTTCTTATTTTGTACCTTCTGATAGAAGAATACGAGGTGATAGCCTTGTTTATTTTTGCCTAGAATGTAATAAAGGCGAAACAGTAAAAAGCCTATATACACATAGATGCCCCGAAACAGAACAGCCTTCGATGGTAAAACAAGAATCGCGGCCTAATGAATATAGCTCTGTTCCCACAAGTTCTAAAAGGCGTTGCGAAAAAGACTCTTCGATATCATTGCCGAATAAGTCTGGTTCTAATCCTGAATCTTCCGAACGGCCTGTAGCTTCATCTATGACTCATTACTCTGAATGCAATGAATCGTTTTCAACAAATAATCAATCTCAACATACGAAATGCTTACGACCAGATACGTCCACTGGATCAAAAAAAAAATTGTGGGGACGGTTTAGGTTATTCGGTACTAAAAAGCAGAATAAATTTAAGCCTGATTCTAAACTGTCTGGGAGTTCTAGGCGTTACTCTGGACGTAACAAGTCTCACTCTATAAATCAGCATCCGTACCAACAAAACCGGCCTTTGATAACTAAAGAAGCATCGCAACCAATCTATTGTAGTGATCAACCTACATGGACTGATGACGATACATGGGAAAGACAGTGCTCCAGACGCAATAAATTGTATTTATCAAAAATTAAATCTGAACATAACATACGCTCATCGCAGCCAAAAACATCTACTGGATCTAAGACAAAATTGCGGAAACGGTTCGGGGTATTAAGTACTAAAAAGCAGAATAAATTCCAGCCTCATTCTCAACCGTCTTGGAGTTCTAGGCGTTACTATGGACATAACAAGTCTCGCTCTAAAAATCAGGATCAGTACCAACAAAACCGGCCTTTGGTAACTAAAGAAGCATCGCAACCAATCTATTATAGTGATAAACCTACATGGACTGATGACGATATATGGGGAAGTAAGCGCTCTGGGCGTAATGAATTGTATTCATCAAGAAATAAATCTGAACCTTATAAATGCTCGCAACCAGGTACATTTACTGGATAAAAAAAAAAAATGGTGGAGACGGTTTGGAAAAAAAAAAAAATGTTTGTCTCGTAGAATGCTTGGCATTAAAATGGTTATAATTATGTTGTTAATGATATTCTTTATTAACTTCAATAACTGTCAAAAATACATGTAACTTTAAAAATCGATATAGATAACTTGATGTTTAATGATAACTTGGCTGATTTAAAAAAAAATCAATATTATGCTTATAACCGGATATCACAATCTTATGAACCAAATAAGCTTATGCTGTACGATTTTTTAGAATGATATCAATAAAAAACACTCCATACACTTGATGGTCCACGTAGAATAAATTTTTTCACCAGCACGATTCTTTAAGCGATCGATCCATCAATTTTTTCATAAAATGAATCTGAATTTATAAAATTATGATGTATAAATATTTTATTGCAACGCAAACTTGAATTACTTTTATACGAATGCATTTAATGTCCATCGAAATAACTCCCGCTGATCCACAAATAAAATCAAAATGTACATTGAAATATTTATATATTACATGTGTATATCGCATGTTTCTATCTTATAAATACACATTATTCTGTCCGTAACATAGGATTTGATACTATTGTCACAGCTATTACAAGAATAATAGTTTTCGTCCCAAATGTGCATTTCTCCAGGGCGGTCCCTGGGCCCGAGGGCGCTTGCGAAGAAACTACCGAGGGTGTACCACGGTTGCAAAAGTGCCCGAGGTAGGAAAAGAAGTATTAAGTTTAGATGTTATGATGTTTTGTATTTAAAAAAATGGACCTGCAAGTTTTCGGCATTACAGTTAAAAGAAAAATCTTAAAAATAATACGTATCATTTGAAGTGAAGTCAACATTGTTATTTAGGCACTAAGAATAAATAAATGATTGGATAACTAGTTATTTTATGTTGGGAGCGTTGATGTGTTTTGTGCGAATAATAAATGATTTACCTTATTCGAGGATGGTACCATTTATTTTTACTCACGATTTGCATTGAATTCTTCTAGTTTCTTTGATATTTTCTGCCCATTCATTAGGTATGCTTATTGCAGATTTATCGTTGTCATAATAAATGATTTACATATCCGCTTACGTGCTAAACGGGCTCAAATGCATATCTGATTGGAGGTTCAATGTTTTTTACTTTAATTAACTAGGAGGCTCCGCCGTACTTTGCTGTTCAACCTCCTAATTTTAATTATAAATGTTTATTTTTCATGACAATTCAAGAAACCGCTGCCAATAAATTAGCACAAAACTTGCTCAAGCTTTATTCTTCTGCTTTTTGTTTAAAAAATATTTGACATTTTGGTTATACTGCTAATTACTTCAACATGATTTCTTAATTGGTAATCTAAAAGTTTTTTATCTTAAAAAAAACTTGTAACTAGAAACAAAATTAAAAATTAAAAATTTTTTTTTAGTTTAAGAATAAATCTACAAACAATAATAAGGTGCAGCTGACGGACTTGAATTCTCCGGCTTTTAGATGAAATAATGCTCTCTTATTGGGTAGTTCCATAGAGTTATTCAGCTATACCACGCCATTCATTAGTTCAAATTTTAATCAGAGTTCGAAAATCGGTAACTGTCTACTCTACATTACTGAATGTTGGAATTTTCTCCAATATAAAGAAGAAGAAACGAAACAGAAAATAATTTTGTAGCAATGAAAAAATATATTTAAATACCTTAACAAGGTAAAAAATTGCATTTTTATTTTCAAGTCGCTGTAAGAATAATAGCGCTAATTTTATACAATAAACAAAACTTTTGCATACAAGGTCCGATAGCTATAATTGGAAACATAATTAAGATTATAACGTTCATTGCTGATTTTTGGCCCAAATCTTTACGTCATGATTATAGAACTGATTTTTTTTCCAATTTTTAATGTATAAGCTCTTTCTACAATTACATCACAGATATCAATTTTTTTGTGCTAAAAAAAGGAAAAAAAAGGATGTATTTTTTGAAGATTTCCAAAATTTATCGACTCTTTATGTACCTTAAATGTCGGCTTCAAAAAATTGCACGTTGAAAACTAATATTTTAGAACATTTTTAAACGTTTACGGTGTTTTAGGTAAATAGTAGTACTTCTCGATACGTGGATGTTTGCGCCCGAGCGAAGCGAGGGTGACAAGTTCACACGAGGAGAAAATCAGTTTATAACACTATTAGTGCCAAACAATACTTTATGACACAACGTGTTATAAGTGCGATTTTAACACGCTTCTTTTTGCACAGCGTGTCCTAAAATCGCACTTCTAAAATTATCCTTCAACCGAATTCGCTGAATTTGAATTCATCCATCAAAAAACATGTCTACATTTTTCAAAAATCGCAGTATTGCATTAATAATCGAAGAACGAAATAACCTATCAGGAAAGATAAAGCTATTTCTATACTCTATAGAATTATTTTAAAAATCAGATTTGAATTTTGTTACTTTAAAAATGTCAAAAAATAGTTTCTTTTTAAATCGAAAAATCGTTACAAAAACCTTAATAAGGTAAAAAACTACATTTTTATTTCTGAGAGGCTAAAAGCATGGAAAAATTTATTTTCGAGCATTAAAATTTATCTATAAAATCCTAAGATTTGACTGATTAAAAAAAAATGGTTTTTCGTTAATAAAAAAAGAACAAAATAACGCATCAGGATTGATTAGAATAAAAACAAATCGAAAAATCGTAATAACATTTTTAACGAGGTATAAAACTTGAATTTTTTCCGAGCCACTATTAAAATGATGAAACAAAAACATTAGGCTCTGGATGATTAAAATCTGTCGACGGATTTCTGATCTGTGACAGATTACGCACATACACACAGACAAATTGATAAAACATCATCTTGAACATTATAAGAAACATTTCTAGCGTGTTTTCGAGGAAACTCAATTTTTGTACCGACACAAAACTTCCTCTATGAGTAAGCAAACGTTTTCAGCTAAAAAGTTACGAGTAGTTTTGGAATTTTAAACTGATATAGGTAATTTTCACATAATTAAGAGAGTAATCTCGATAAGTGTACAACTTTGCACTTGTACATTATTTTTCATTCAATACCTACCTACTTTTAATTTTTGAACCCTTGCTTCTGAAAGAATAACTACTCCCATTAACAAAGTATGCCCCGCCAACTTTCACGCGTAACCACGACGCTTCCCTCACCCCCACACGGAACTGCAAACGAACCGAGACTACTTCCCGGGACTTGAAAAAAATTTCCTCGAACCACCCATTATCCTATCTAAAATTTAGCGATTCGAACCAGCTCGGGGGAGCAAAACCCGATCAACAAACAACCGGGCGCATCAAAAGGCCCGGCCAGTTGCCCTGTATAGCCCGAGGCCCTCGCGAAGAAGCGCACGGAGAGGGGATGGAAAAAAAAAACAGAACGAAGAACAAAGAAAGGAGGGTGGGAGCGCGCAGGCAAAAACGCGTAAAGCACAGCAAAATTCGCCGATGCGCGGCCCGGCGCGCGGGAAAAAAGAAGAGGCGGCCGGAGGCGTAAGTTCAGCTTACTCGAGATTTACAATCGCCGGGGCCGCAATTTTTAATTTCGCCGCCCCGGAAAATCGCCTTTGTGCGCCCGGCAAAGTTTTTCCCCCCCATCCGCGCGTCGGCGCCAGCGCCGGAGCCGCGCCCCCGGCCAAGTTTCGCAGCCCGTGCGCACCTGAGCCTGTTGCTGCTAAACCCGTGCCGCGAATACGCTGGGACGCAGGGGGCACGGAGGGGCGGGTGGGATGCATCGATTTTCTTCAATCCCTTGTACGGTAGGGGGTAAAGTGCAGAGGTGACCTTTTCGAACACTTTGAAAATTCTAGCCCCAGTGCGAAACGGTTGATGATCGATGGAGCTATCAAGATTTTTTGTAGAGAGAAGGATATCTTTTTGTCTTTTAAACTTTTAAAAATTACGTGTGCGCCACAGAAGTAGGGGCACAATTTTTAGCGATGTTCCGTTCAGAGTTTTGTCCATAGAATTAGTTAGTAATATCGAAAACGGATTAAAAAAAATAGTTGCTTCAGAAATGACAAAAGTTACAGAACTAAATTTAATGTGCGGGTTTAAAAAAAAAATAGATGATCGAAGAACATCGTTCCGGGGAGGGGACTTTTACCTTACGCTCGCCGTCGCTCGCGTAGCCCATTTCGCGGGAAGATATCGTTTATTCCGATCACCCAACACGGTACAAAATATTTTTTCCGCTCAACGCCCAGGTGCAAAACCGTCCAAGAGCCCCGGCGATCGAGCTACGAGTTTTTGGTCCACAGGTGCGTGTACGCGTGAGCGTGCGTCGTGAATTTTCGGTGCACGAAAAGTTACGCGCGCGGGCTCGGGCCGCGCCGAGTTACGAGCGCGCGAGTTGTTTTGCATTCATTACTCGCCAACTTCACGAGCCCCCCGCCCCTCCGCCTCGGCGCTAAGCCTGAAATACACTCCCACCGCTGACACCAATTTTCGCCGGCGGATCGGACCTTATCGCGCGTGCGTGTTTGGACCGGAAATGAAAAAAACAAAAAAAAAAAAAACCGCCCCCCGCCGGCGGAAGAAAAAAAAAAAAAAAAAAAAAAACTGCTCACCGTCGGCGGCACGTAATTGCGCGCGACGCGTTTGGAAAACGCCTTGATCGCGAACAGAGGCCCCCCGTGCCACAGAAGAGGCGGGCCAACTTTTGAGTTTGAAATTTTAAAGCTGCGCCTTCCCCGCGAGGGAATGCGTAATTCCGGGAATTCGGGGCTTACGCTCCGCGAGAGCGCCCGTACCCGCGGAAACCCTTTGAGGTGAGCGCTACCCTTTTACATCGTCGTTTCCAGGGTGGGGGGGGGGGGGGCTGGTTTTAACTAATTGGGTTGGAAAGTTCACGCATCCGCGGAACCAAGAAGATGAAAAAGAAGAAACCCCCGCGCCGCTGTTCGTGCAACGACGGCCGGGGGGGGGAGGGGCAAACAGAAATCACAGGGCGTATATACGGAGAGAGCGTGTATTCAGTAGTCACTCACCGAGTTTGGTCAGCCGCTGTCCGTCTCCGGGCGTCGTCCGAGCGCGAGGGAGCGGGCACCTTCCTGCTGCTGCTGCTGCGTCCTCC
>JAPYYV010001018.1:0-26601 GCA_030522625.1 Copidosoma aretas
ATCTAAGCTTTTATTTAAAAAAAAAATCATGTCAATCGGACTTACCGTTCGGGAGTTATTTTATTTCGTAAGGATTTTGACGATCCGGAACACTGTGCGTCGCCTGAAAGACACATTCTCACCGAAGTCTCCCGAAGACAGACGAATTATTCCGATTACAGACAAATCCTTTCACCCAAGCTCTCCAACATCGTCGAACATTGCCGATAACAACCAATAGCAGCTGGAGCCGCTCCTTCACAGCCCCTCGGGATTTTCTATTTTGCAGGCACGTCTTATTTGGCTAATAGACAGAGGTAGTACAATTAAACGTGACCATTAGTTATACAACTAATAAACCAGATACTGGAACACCCGAACACTCGAGCACAATACGAGATAAAAAAAAATGTAACACTTACAACCAAATTACCAAATGGATCCGCCCACTTACACTGTCTAATAACAGATCATTTATTTACTAAAAGTGTAAGCAGGGAAGTATATTCGGTCTCGAAATGAAGTAGATGGATTAATAACCTAATAACACCCAGTTTCAGGAATGGGGCAGAGCAACCAATTCATGCACATGATGCAAAGAAAACAGGTTTGTGGAAACTAGAATTGCGATGTAGTCCAGCAAATTATATCTGAGCGGTGATAGGCTAAGATATCCCAATCAAACACCATTTTTTTTCATACAAAATATGATTCGCAATATATATCTTCGTGTATTATACTTACAATATAGGTGTATTATACTTTCGATCATGATGTAGATAGACGAGGTTTGCTGCATAGCACATGTTTTTGACAAGGGAGAAAACAAAAAAGATTTTAGGGCAATGAAGCTTTAAATTCGTCAAAAAGAAAACAGGTGTCTCAATACAGTGTTCTACTA
The DNA here is from genome assembly GCA_030522625.1 of Copidosoma aretas. Taxonomy (NCBI): domain Eukaryota; kingdom Metazoa; phylum Arthropoda; class Insecta; order Hymenoptera; family Encyrtidae; genus Copidosoma; species Copidosoma aretas. The sequence continues at coordinate 881 of JAPYYV010001018.1, forward strand.
CGTCAAAAATAATCTACATTGCTGTACTGAGACAGGAAATAAAAAACATGATCGTCAGTGACACAGCTGATGAAACAGACACTTACCCGAGATCCGTACACCTTAGCTCGATACGTAATTTAAATAAAATGAATACTAAGCAGCAATAAACAAGTAACCTAAGAGAATCTTCTGCTAATACTGTTCGATGATACATGATTTTTGTTTTGAATCAGAATGTGAGCATAGTAGTCTGTTGTGTATCAGGATAGCATACTTAAGATAATCACACCGTATTACAGGAACCGGACAGAGTAACCGACTTATGGAAATAATGCAAAAAAAACTAGGCATGTGCCGACCATGATTACGTTGTAGTCTAGCAAACTATAACTAAAATGTAATTTGCTAAGGATTCTCAATCGACAACAATGTTATTTTCATACAAAATTTTATAAGCAGTATTTTTCCATTTATTATACTTACAACATAGGTGTATTATAATTTTTATAACGATGTCAATAGACATTAGTTGCAGTATAGCGCATGCTTTCGACAAGAGAGAATACCAATAAGATTTTAAGGCAAGTAAGCTCCATAATGGTTTAACAGAAAACATGTATTTTAATAGAATGCTATAACACAATGTGAAAAATAACCAACTTTGTGTTACTACGGCGAAAAAAAAAACGTGACTAAAAGTAATACAGCAGATAAAACAGATACTGGATAGAAGACAAGTATACTTCAGCTTAATACATAATTCAAATAAATTAAAACCCACGCACCTTAAACAAAATTATCAAATTAAAACGCTTGATTATAATGTTAACTATTAAATAACTTATCCACTGTTTCAAAATAATTTCAAAGAGAAGCATAAATATAAATCTCTAGCTCCTTAAACTAAAAAACCCAATATACTTTAACCTAATATATGAAGGGAAAATAAATAATTATAGTCAAAATTATTTATTGTTTTTAGTGATTTGGTTATTGGAAATAAAAAATGATACAACTCAAGTACCTACAACCAAATAACCAAATACTCTTGCATACCTATAATGTTTATTAATACACTATTCATTTACTAATCAAGAGTATGAACATAATATTTTATTCGATTTCGAAATAAATTACATGCGACAATAACAATTCTCACAGGAATGGGGCAGATCCACCGATCTATGCAGATGGTGCAAAAAAAAACAGGCGTTTGCAACCAATAATTTTGCTGAAATCTAGCAAACTATATCTTAACAGTTATAAGCCAAGATCTTCTAATCGGATACCATGTCTTTTTAATACAAAATATCATTTATTTAATAAGTCAAAACCCGCTAATTGCATTCGAGTCCTTATTTACCTCCCTAAGCCTAAAAAATTAGAAGAGATTTGCCAATATTGTTTTTAAATTCTAAACAACCTATTATTGAGCAGCCTGAAAAAATCTTTTATTTGTAACCGTAATCAATAAGTTACACATTAAAACACTTACTGTATTATAGTAAAAATTCTAAGCTTTTAGATTGTACCTCACATAACATAGATAAAAATGGAAAAATTACAAATAGACCGTGAAATATTGATAAATTTGTAGTATTAGGAATGTAGTTGCAGAAATTTTTTTTTTTTTTTTTTTAAACGCAACGCACACGTATTAAATATTTTAAAATTATAATGCAAGTATTTACGAAGGAATTGTATTTTATTAAGTAATTGTAATCATTTCATTATATAGATGACATACAGTGAATATTTTATTATTTAAACATTCTTTATTTATTCCGAAAAAAACAAAAACAAATTTAGCAATTATACGTAATATACATGATAGCAGTAAATGTTTGTTTAACAAAAATATATAAGCATTAATAATGGTGCTAACACATAGCGAATATTCCACAGCGATGTATTAAAGGTGGTATAGTTTTTTTTTTGCATTATAATGTTTGTTATTTTAGAAAATAGAAAATGTTCTGGAAATTGGAATAAATAAACTATTTAGCGGATAAACTATTTAGCGGATTAAGTAAAGTTTATGACTACTACTTATACAGTACGTGAACTATGTTTTAATAAATGTCAAGTAGTTATCAGTGAGTCTACAGCATGTACTATAACTATATAGGTGTCTGCCAAGCGTGTCTGACCCAATGTAAACGTCTTTATTTGCTTGTCCTTTACGAATTACTTGCACTCCCACTCTAAGAATTTGTGAAGGTGGGGTCTGAGTGTTGCTTTTTCAATTCGTGTTGATTTTATTTTTCAATACTGAGGCGAATCTCAGAGAAACGACAAAAAATTCATTGACGAATTCAACACAGAAAAAGCTTTATAAGCAAAAAAAAATAGCACCATCATAAAGAACAGGTCAAAATCTATCAATTTTTGTTTTGTTATTTATTTATTATTTTTTTTTCAGTCCGTAAAAATGCGCCTCACGCACAAGATGGCCTGATTTCGCGGGACGCACCCATGTACGGAAGCTGGAGGCGGGCAAGGTAAGCAAGAAATTACGAATGAAAAAGGAACGGAAAAGAAGAAAAAGTAGATTCAGATTTACAAATACCATGATCGGTTTAAATGCAAACGTACTTGGATATATATAACAAATGGAGGCAGGGAGGGTTAGCCTAGAAATAGGAATAATAAGAATAGAATAAATTACCTTTTTGCGCGTAACAAAAATGGACAAGAGTAGGTGTCCTTCATTATGACTAATCAAAGAATTAACGGACTTAATCAATAAAAATAATACAAAATAGGCAAAGAAGTTGAAGTTGTGCATGAAAAAGTAGAGGATTGGAAAATGATAGCACTTATGAAAAGACAACAATGATAAATAAACTTGGCAAAATCGAAGATAATTTTACATATAAAAGGAAGACTTTTGTCAATCAAAAAATATAAAAAAACTATATAGTAACTGACATTTCCATTAATGTTAAATGTAAAAAAAAGAAAAAAGCAGAGAAAGAAAAATAAAGCAAAAAGAAAAATATACAGGTGAGTTGAGAAGTTTCTAAGGGATAGACTTTAGGATCTGCAATGAAAAAACAAATATAAAGCACACATTGCCATGCAAAGAGGAACAAAAATAACAAATGAAATATTAATATCAGTCAGAAATATAGAATTAGAAGAGAATGGAGAGATGTGCAGCAGAAAGATAATTCATGTGAAAATATAAGATATTTATGTAGCTAAATAAGGCACGACAGTAAAGATTGAAATTTCAGAATTATGTTATGCGTTATAAATTATCAAATTATGTAAATGTAAAAAGTAATTATAATACGTTGTTGTATGTTTAATCAATTACAGAAGTTACTAAATTGAAAATAAAATTAGTACTAACAAATGAGGATAAGGATTCTTAATAGTTAAAAAATAATAAAATTAACAATTTTCATTTACACATATTGAGAAAGAATTTTAGAATGATATTTTATTCTAATCTTATATCCATAATTTATTCTGAAATGACCAAAAATAACAATCAAAGGCTCATAACTATCTTTGTAATATTAATAATTGCGTAAATATTGTATACATATACATATTAATCAATACTAACCTTAAGTACCAATTAGAATCATTATCAGTATTAAATCATTAACAATTATTTGATAAATCAGTAAATTCATTTCATATATCAAATATATCTGTTCGAATTTCTAGCGAATTTTAACAAGATTGCTTTGGTTATCTATGTTCGTACGCAGATATGTGTATTAAAAAATAAACTTTTTCATTTATTATTTAGACATGAGAATAAAAATATTAAAATATGGGGGTTGGTGCGTGGAGCGCGCGGGGGCGAAGCCCCACTAGTATATATATATTTATTGTTGTACTTACCGTAGCCATCCACTTCCTCTGTTATGAAGAGATACATTCCATAATAATCTTTACGTTGCTCGTAGTCAATTAGAATAAATTCAATACGTGACAGTTTTCAAAGAATAACTTTGTATAGAAAAACATGCTTTGAACCTCCAAAGTATGTACTGATATCTTCAATGATTTTTGTGCAACCCTGTTGGACGGAAATTTTGTGTACATATTAGCAGAAAAGGCAAACTGATAATTGCTCGTAGTAACGATAGGATCTACGAAGATGGGCACAACATTTGGGGCTACATAGAGTGGACCGTTTAGAGAAGTCCTCATACGAGTTTAGGAGGAATCATTGAACATAGTTTGCAGCTTGATAGAAGTACCAGCCTGTTTAATTACAGCATGATAAGGCAAGAACAAAAATTTATCGACTAGTTTACTATTTTATTTGCATCTTTGAACGAAATTGAGATACTCTCGCATAAATACGACATAAGAAGTAAAAAGAACTAAGTTAGCTCGGAATCTACATTTAAGATCCTTCAACATGTTTATGGATATAAATTGAGATGTATCGCGGTCTCAAGAGAAGTGTGTGTGGTCCAATTTAGACGGCAGTTTAACTACATAGCACCCATACTTATCTCGGGAATAAGTAGTTTAAAAAGAATGCCTACCAGCTGCCTTATCTAGAGCTAATTATGATACAGGGCTGCAAACTAACACTTTAATTTTCCAAAATCGTTGCAAGAAGGGGATTAGTTGCGTATTTTCAGAACAATGCAAAGAGACCTCACTTTTAAACGAATTACCAATTGCACCTATAGTGCCTGATATTAACCAACTGAGATAAGTACAAGTGGCAATAGGTTCTTCAGAAGTACCCTTACGAACATTACTCTCCACTATTCTAGCATTAACATCAGCTCCAAATATGAGATCAATCTTATCAGTATGGGTAAATAGAGAGTCTAATACCTCTAGTCCTTCTTAATGGCTTGAATTAGTTTCAAGTTGTTTGACAGGAGGTTTATAAGACGAAACACGCGGTAACACTTTAGATTCAACCGTGAGTTTTAATTATGATGGAAATCTAGGTCTTACTTTGAAGTTAACCATACCTTTTGCTATTCCTACTGAGGAGTGCTGGATGCCACTGATAGGTATGCTTGCCTTTTGTCAATCAAATTTGAGTTAAAAACGAAGAAATTCAGAAATAATGGAACACTAAGAAAATTGACCGAAAGGACCCCTAGCTAAAAATTTGATACCTGTTGGTCTTACCACCTAAACTCAAACAGTAGCTAAAAGAATGCCAAAACCTAGGTGTGTCGGATATTTCACGTAATGAAGAACAACATTATAATTTTGTATTTCAGGAAAAACTATATTATCATCAGTAGTTTCAGAATCTACAGAATCAGGGTAGTGAATTGACTTTGACAGATGCAGAACGGTATGATGTCAGCCTTTGCAAGTCAAGCAACCATATTGTGATTTGCAGCTGTTGATTAGATACTTCCGTAGGAAGATAAGGCATAACTTTTCTTTTGCAATTAAGGATTTTCCGCAATTTATTGTATAAGTTTTGAACGATCACATTTACTGAAGGAATAATCACCCTCACAGACAATATACGTAATTGGAAGTTTGACTGAAGAGCTAGCATTAACAGTGGATCTATTAGAATTATTTTTCTCTCCTTAGCTGGACTTATGAAAGACTTGTGATGTTATTTTGAGGCAGGCTTATTCAATTGTGACTAAAAAACCGTGTTACCATTTTCAAAAGTTTTTAGGGTAATGATTTGTGACGAGAGGAATTGTCTTAATTCATCCAACGTAGAGGGTTGGGTGCTACTACCAAGAGTCGCCTGCCAATCCTTGTTAGTCCCTAGATCAATTTAATTTATAGCTAAGGCTATGTACAGGTAACCGGTTTTGAAATCTTGACCAAAGGCTTGAATTAATTTCATCGGGCTTAATATTCATTTAGCTATTTGCTTTAATTTACTAAATACGTCTGACTTCATAGATTTACAGGTTAAAATCACCTGAAAATAACTATTTACTAAACAGTGCTGGCTATCAAAATAATTAGTTAAAGTTCACCAAGCTAAATTATATTAGTCATCGGTCTGGTGAATGCATTTGATCTAATTCCTCTCTACTAAGATGAGCGTGCAATGGATAAGACTTAACAATACTGTCAATAACTTCCTTTTTATGGACTGAAGAACGGAACATGTCACAAAAACTCTCCCATTACGAATACTTGCCCGAGAATTTAAGCAGTTCAATATGCGTTAGGTATGAGTTACTAGTAAGGTAAGCTACTGGGTTAGGTAGTGGATAAAGTACCAGGGGCTCTCGGCTGTAATCCTTTCTAATAAACTCAACAAAATTTCCTTTAACCAAGCAATACAAATCTTCGACCATCCCGAGTAACTCGGTTGTTAAATATAAATGGGTCTCATCTATGGGAGTAAGTGTCATAATCATATCATAATTTCCATTAAATTAGGCTAGATATTAGTCTAACGCTTCTATGGAAGTAAATGCCTTTACTCTTGTCATTTTTTCCCCACCTGATTTATTGAAATGCTCAAAATGATTACTGATTTTAGTATGTGATTTAACTTGTCCTTTTCAGAAATCTACCATTTTTTACTATAAGAATGTCTTAACAGAACAACCGGGGAAATATCTGAGGTTTGACTAAACAATATAGTAAATTAACTTAATTTATTCAGTATGGAAGATACAATAATAAAACTTGGATCTTAATTTAAAATTTATTGTCTCTACTAGCACGAGATTTTAATACTGCAGCTCCGACAGCAGACAAAGTGGCCCGCGGAAACAGCAACAGCGAGTGCCAAGAATGGCTCGCTGTACAGTTCAGCAGTCAGTTGCTGCAGAAGTAATAGTGGTCAGCAGATGCAGCAGGTGTGGATAGCCTGCTACAGGTGTAGAGGGCCTGCAGCTATGGTAGTGATGTTAACCTGTAACTTCGCAGGCAGAAGGCGAGGTGGTGACGGAAAATATACAAGCAAAAGAGCCAACTCACAAGATATCGTATATACAGGATCGGAGAGAGCTACGCTCAATGTGTGTGTGCGTGTGTGTTTGTGTGTGTGTGTGTGGCCCGACACTCGTGGCCAGCAACCACAAAAGTATCTTTATAGATCTGTGTGTGTGTGTGTGTGCGTGTGTGTGTGTGTGTGTGTGTGTGTGTGTGGTGCTGTCCTTGTGGCCAGAAACCACAGCAACAGTAGCAGCTCTCGATGAGTGTGTGTGCAGTAGAACCTTCGTTGCCAGCAATCACAGCAGCAGCTGCAGCTCTCGATGAATGTGTGTGCGGCGCGGGCCCTCGTAGTCAACAACCACAGCAACAGTTCCAGCAAGTAGTGATGATTACGGTCTTGAGGCAAAAAATGTGATAACGTTACTTTTACTACTATAATGCGACGCCTAAAAACCCAGCACTGTGCTTGTCTTGCCCTCTGTCCGGTCAACGAGAACTAATTGTGAGCCAAGATGGCCTCTCGTGGGTCATTTAGACTACTGATAATCCGCAAGTCACGTCCTTGTTTAAGCGCCAAATGATCGTGATTGAATAATCTAAGGTTAAGTAGAGCGACCAACTGTCTTTTATGTTCATATTTGGTATTTATTACATTAAACAACTGTAATTTTACAATCCTTTGCTTACAATATAATTATACTAAAGATATAACTTAATAGCTTGACGCGAGAAGAACTAAATTGTGATTTAACGAAGTTACTGAATCTCACAGGCGTGTATTAGGATGAATAGTAGATAAGCGCTTGCGGGCGCTTAAAGCTCAACGACTGGAAGCAGACTTACTCGTCATCCAGAATGCTATGTCGAGCGAGCTGCTGACCACTTAACAAAAACCTCATTATACGAAAGACTAAACTTGTAAACTTACTATATGCTTTTACTGTCTCAATCTTAACTAATCGTAGTATTCCCGAGCTGTCAATTCACATGAAAGGCTTAAGCGTACGAGAATATAAATCAATCTGACCTGAATTCAAAGCTTATAACCAGTAGAAAAAAAAAAGCACGTGGTAAAGGTACGGGATAACCTTATCTGAGCTCAGACTAACAATCTTGTAAAGCATAAAGATCAGCACTACTGTAGAGCAGCCATGAATGGACTCGAAGAGATTGTTTTAATTCTTGGGACTCAACCAATGGACCCATGAAATTTATCAAAGAATATTATGTACCTGCAGAAAATAATACAAAATTACATGAAAAAATTTTGATGATGATTGATGGAAATTCTTTACTTCGGATATTTTTTCTAAATAGGTCGTCATCTTTTTATAATATGACAAAGCAAAAGTTTACCTCGGAATAGCAGCAGCTAAGGCTTAAGCTCTATTTTTAATGCATTGCAAGTACAAAGAAGCTGTCATATATTCAGAAGTAAGGTACATAGCAATACTTAGCAGAATACATATAGGTACTACTGCTTCTTATTATTCTAGCGATATTCACAAACATTTTGCAATTAGTTATAAAAGATTACGATGGACAAACAAAGCTAGTGCTAACAACATGATAAATATCTCAGTATAAATAATTTTTTAAATTTTGGAGATATATCAGCTTAAATCTAGTTCCAGGTTACTCAGATGGCTAGGACGTTACAGCAAAGTCTATATAAAGTACACGATCTGTGACAGAATCTGATGCCTGCTCGGACTATAATGTATACTACAACCGTGCATGATAAAGTCAGTACTTGCACCAAGAAAAAATTGAATATGAATGTACAAATATATTAGCTTACTAACAATAGGATTTTACCTGTTTTCAAATTGTATTTGATGTATTTAATGATCATGCAATGTGTCGATTAATTGTCAGAATGCGTATACTTTTATCACAAGATCACTCGTAAAATTTATATAATGACACATAAAAATCTAAAACATTGCATGGACATTCACGATACTAAACGGAACAACTTTCATCGCCTGAAGTTTTCTGACAGTAAACAATAAAATTCTTTTGTTGAGTCACACATGCTCAAAAGTTTATAGTGAGAGAGTTTACATAGGACAGTATTAGCCGAGCGCACATCCTATTTTTCGATCCGGCCCACAATGGGATATTTCGGGTTTTAAGTGTAAGAAACCAAATATCTCAGGAACAAAAAGAGACAATTGAAAAATTCTTCTTGGAGCGTGAAGCTAAGATGATAGCGAATAGAAACAAACTTTAAGGAAATTCAGAACATGAAATCCTGACCTTCCAATTACCGGACTATCCTCAAAAAATAAATTATATTTGAAACAAAATTAACAAACGAAGGCAGATTTATCATATAAATGATTATTTCTTCAACGTAATATGCTAATACGGCACGATATAACCTTTTGTTGGATTCAACATAACCTAAAAACCTACAATTTCAATTTTTTTGTGTTTAAAACCTAATATCTCAAGAAGAAACAGAGGTAATTAAAAAATTTTCAGCGGAGCATACTGGTTTAGTACATATGGATAGAAAAAAATTATATCACAATTCACAACAAACAATCCTAACCTTCTAATTACCAGAATTACCTCATAAAAAATTTTTTTTTAAACAAAATTCATGAACGAAAGCTGAGTCATCATTTGAAATATTATTTCTCCAAGATAATATGCTATCACGCCACAGTATTAACTTGTATTGCCTTTAGCATAACCTCAAAGCCTACAATTTCATTTTTTTCTGTTTAAAACCTAATATCTCAAAAAGGAAAAGAGATAATTGAAAAATTATTGTTGGACTATAAAGGTTAAGTAAATACAAGTAGAAAAAAATTATATAGCGATTCAGAACAAACAATCCTAACCTCCAAATGACCAGAATAAATTAAAAATATTTTTTTGAAACAAAATTAAAAACCAAAGGTTGATTTATCATTAAATTAATTATTTATCTAACATAACATGCTTCTAAGTTGCATTGCAAGATAAATACTTTACTTAATAACGGACACTCTAATATACGTATTTCTAAAATCGTTTTAATATCATTCCATAGAAAAATGATTCAAATGTGATTTATTTATAATTGAAATAAAAAGAGATTTTTCTTTTGTTGTTGTATGTAGAAAAAGCAGCTCTAATTTTTTTTCATGTACTCGAACATTTCTGTCGTAAACAATTTTTTTCTATTTTTATTTTGTTGCCTATCTTTAATATTGAGTAATAAAATAAGAGGATCCGACACATAAACGGATCGATTGGAAACATCTGTTAACCTTTTAACTCGGCTAGTTTGTCTTGCATGAATTGTTAAATTTGTTCTATGAAGTTTGTACCAGGCCTTGCTCCTGTCTTCTGCATAAAACAGCATGGATAATAAAACATTTTTTCAATTTATCACCCATGTACAAGCATTTTATGAACAGTCGGATTAAGCTACGACCATGGATAAAGCTCATAAAACATCCAGTAAGTTTTTGTACATATCTTTCAGCCTATCTAAATCGATGTCCTATCCGCATCTGAATAAAGTCAAAATAGTACTCATATTAACAACAAGTTCTTCATTGGTTCCCAAGGTCTTAGAAAATTTGACTGAGTCGTCGAAACATCTTCTTGCAAGATGTCTAGTGTTGCTTGCTCCCTTGCCTTGAACCACTTGATCCACTCGGATGCCAACACTGTCATATATTTTCTGCCTAACGCTTTCTTTCTCATTTTCATACGTATCTAAAAGAAATACTACATTTCAGTAAAACATATTTTTTTATTCTTATAGTGTAATTAATTGGTCAGTGATCCTTTCAGTAATCATCCATATGTAACGAAAGGACCTTTTTGTATACTTTCAAGCTACTTTTTTACTTACGTAATCAATGGTAACTTTGTTCACACACCCCACATCCCTACGTTTTCTGACGAAATTAAACATTACGGAAGCCCATTAGATTCAATAAAAACATTTATTAATTTTTAAAAATCATTATAACATATTAAACAAAATTTTATTTATACAACATATTATTCGTTGATCTATGAATTTTAAGCCCACTTTTTAATTGATTTTTTATAGCTATTATGTCCACGTGGGTTCCATGAACGTTCCACGTAAAAACCACGTGCATTCCGCGTAAAATCCACGCTAAATCTACATGGAATCCCCATCGATTCCACGAGGGACTCGGCAACGAGGTGGATCATCAGATTAAATAGCTAAGGAGCAATTTGTTACATAAAAAGTCCATTGCCTCATTGAGTTCTATTATTTTTACTGAATACGTCTTTAGCTGACGACAGATTTCAAAATATTATATGAATGTGATATGTAAAAAATACGTACTATGTAATATAGCAACTTGGCTTTCCAACAGTTGAGTAAGTACGTATGCTGAAAAAAATTTAGCTGACTCCACAAAAAAGTTATTTGTATCTCGAGCATTCAACACTGAGTAATCCCGTCTACTGTCTGCATGGACTTCTTAAGATTAAAATTAAATATGTATTGAGAAATAGTAAAGTCTGTCCATGTTATTAGGTAAGTGTGTAAATAATTTATTGAGTCAGAAACGCGGGCACTCAGGTTTATTGTGGTACTCGGTATGGATAACCTAGGGTAGTAATGGTTTACCTTACAATCAAAACCGCAGGAAATAGAGACTATTCTGTCACGTATTATTTATTGCTTTAAATATGAATAACTGATTTATTTATGAAAGTTCATTTTTTCGAAAGTATTTGGTGACTTAGTATTAATTTACTAGGATGTGATTATTGTATTAAATTAACAAAAGTATATGCATTGGAGTACATAGGGTAAGTCAGTATTGATTACTTGAAATATGAATAGTGTGTTTACCAAACAAAAGTAAATAAAATGAAGCGAATAAAGTGACTTTATTGCTTTGGTTGTAATTTTGAGTTATGTAAAAGACTGAATCCGTGACTATTCCGCAAAAAATGATTGTATCTTAAACAGTGGATCTATTTTGAGGTAATTTATGATTGTTTTGAAATTCATTTCCGAAAAAATGTCTCTGAAGTTATTCTACTGATTTGATGGTTCGGAATATATGTTTTAAAATCCTTCATAGTTCTTTTATTTGCTATTATCTAAGCTTTATGCTCCAACAAGAATTGTTAAATCACTTTTTTTTTTCTTGAGATGTTAGGTGATGAACAGAAAAAAAATGTAATTGTAGGCTTTTAGGTTATGTTGAAGGCAACAAAAGTTAATATTGTGCCGTAATAGCATATAATGTTGGAGAAATAATGATTTAAGTGATAATTTTGCCTTCATTTCTTAATTTTGTTAAAAAAAATTTATTTTTTTGAGGTTATTCTGGTAATTTAAACGTTAGGATTGTTTGTTTTAGATCGCTTTATTATTTTTTTCTATTCACATTTGCTTAATCATTATTCTCCAGCAAGAATTTTTCAATTACCTTTTTTTCTTCTTGTTATATTAAGTTCCGATTCAAGAACGAAAAAATTGACATTGTAGGCTTTTAGGTCATGTTGAAGGCAATAAAAGTTAATATTGTGCCAAAATAGCATATAATATTGGAGAAATAATTATTTGAATGATAACTAAGCCTTCGTTTGTTAATTCTGTTTAAAAAAAAATTGTTTTTTGAGGTTATTCTGGTAACTTTAAGGTTAGGATTTTATGTTCTGAATTTACCTATAGTTATTTTCAATTAGCAATCATCTAAGCTTTACGCTATAACAAGAATTTTTTTAATCATCTTTTTCCCTTCTTGAGATATTAGGTTTCTGACACTTAAAACCTGAGATCTCCCACTGTGCGGCCCTTTAATTATGGACCTACGAGCTTAAATTAATTAACGTGGCTTTGTTTCGAACTTTACTATTATCTGAACTTGCATAAAAATTATAAGTTATATTCGTCCAAAATTCACATGACGTGGGGCAAGTGTTGACCTAATTAGTGTCCAAATTTAAAGTAGAAAGCTGAATTTGTCAAAAGAGTACCAAAATAATTAAATAAATTATATCAGCATTAAAATAATGTTCAGGGGAGAAAATGGCATTATCACTAACATTTTCACCATTAAATATTGTGTAAAACGTTAGAGAGCAAGAAAATCCGAATAATATAGAATACTATTAAAAACAGCTACAGTTTAGTTGGCACACAGCTTTAATGTCTATTTTTTGCTATTTAAATTGTTCTTGATTGCTTTACCCATTGCAGTTACAATTTTGTACTAAAATCATATATAATTGGAACACAACTAATAATATGCATACGAATAATGCAACGTACTGTCTTATTGTCTCTATTTGTTGTTGTCTAATAAAGTTTTTGTGTCAGGGGTGATCCGAATTTTGTGAGAAAATAAAATCTGTTTGAACATAATTGATCTAGGAAATCCTAAGAAATGGCCAATTATGTATAGTCAGTGGAACTTCGATCTGTCCAGGACCCTATTTTGGAACAATGTCTCACCATGCTGTTCCTAAATAAGGTCCGGGGCAGATCAACGTTCCACTGACTGTACATATAAAAGATACACCCACACACACCCATACAAAGATTTTGGTCTTTTATATAAATATATTGTTAGAAAATTCCCCAAACTTTAAGATTTCTCAACTGCAAACCTACTAAAATACTAATAACAATTTTAACGAGTAGAACCTGAAATTTTTTTCCAAAAACACAAAAATACCTATCAAGTTCTGACAATAACTATGAAAAAGTGTAAGACCTAAGAGTGTTTAATAATTTTTTGATCATCATATACATTCTGGTATCTTCATATAAATTGCTATTATTAATTTACCATTTAAAAAGGCAGTCTCGATGTCTCATTGTCTAGCTTCAAAGTTCTCTTTCCTTATTATAGACAGATATGATCGGACCAGTGGTAATTTCTAATCGAAACCATAAATATGTCAAATCTTATACATTTTATCGTCTTGGTATCCTCTTACACGGAGAGAAGTTTGCACTGATTTAACCAGTACCACCTATAGATTTTTTTTTCTACTTCCAACAGTACTACAATTTCCAGTACCTGGCACGGGTTTTTCAGGTTCTACAGCATCAAAACAAACATTAGTACCGGAAAAATCGATGCCAGGCACTGGAAATTGTAGAACTGTTGGAAGTCGAAAAAAAATTCTGTAGGTGGCACTGGTTAAATCAGTGCAAACTTCTCTTCGTGTATTTAGGCTTTTTTTGAGAATATTCATCTAGAATCTAGTATGTTAGTGTTCTCTGGTCAATTTCAAGTCTCTTATTTTCATATTTTTTATATTCTTTCTTTTCTCTTAGTTCTCTCTTTTTAGGCTTACATCTGTTTGGTGTTTTTTAGATTCGTCTTTAAAGGTCTAAGTTCTCTTGATGTATTTTCCCTTGATGTCTCTTCTCTTTATTCTCTTGTACATCCAGTTTTGAGTTTCTTTCGTTCGACCACGCCTCTTAGTTACTATTTTTGTTTAGATAATCTGTTTTGTAAATATTTTCGTAAACTAGCTTCTCGTGAAAGGCAACATTTCTCGAGGATAACAACTTTATAGTTGGTAGTTCCTATAAAATGTAACTTGATTTTAAATATCCGACTAAAATTAGTCTGATTGTTCTTTTAGAGAATTTAGACTCTGGTTTAGGTACGTATGCATAAGCTATAACTCAAAATCTCTTTATTTTGTCCAAGTAAGACTGTACTCTTGGATTTAATTTATTTAATGAGGTATCAAAATCAATGGTTCTATGAGAGGTTTGATTGTAAACATCAACCGCCCCTTTAGCCGCTATTACTTACATGTATTGTGGTAAACTGAAATCTTCTAACAGTCCGCTTGTTTTCTGCTAGTTTTGTTGAATCCCTCGGCTATTTCGGTAAGTTTCGCAGTATAAGGTTGGGCGAAATTACTTGCTATCTTTTCTCTTTCCATAATCTTTTTATTCGCATTACTTAGTTTAAAATAGCATACTTTCTTACCTTTTCTAACTGTATTTCTCATGGTCATCATAAAATTATCCAAACACCGACTTGCTTTATTCTTGTTTTTTATTAAATAAATTTGTGCAAACCTCGAATAATCCTAAACAAAAACTAGAGTATGATGAAAGCCACCTCGGAATAAGGCTAACTGAATTTTTCCCATAATCTTAGAATGTATAGTATGGAGGGACCTATCGCCTAACTTTCTTATTTTTTTATGTGGTAGTCTTTCCATTTTTAGTAATTTACACGTTACGCATCCTATGCTGTTATTATTGAATACGACATTTTTCAAATACTTATTGGAATTCTTTAAATATTTTAAGTATTGTAAATATGGACATCCTGATCTAATATGTCAAAGCATACTTTCGTCCTATTTCTCTTGTTTGTTATTTTCTAGATTACATCTATTATTTTTATCTCGTTAGTCTCTTCTATATTTCAAACTGAATCTCCATTCTATATACTTCTACTAATCGTTTGTGCATCAAAATCATAATCAGTTATGTCTTGCTCTTTAATGAGTTTACTCTTCTTTTTCTCCCATCTATTCTCAGATTGTATCATATTATTCAAGTTTTCCGCATTTACTTTCTCTGTCTAACCCTTACCAGAAATTTTGATACTTTCTGACATTGACCTGTAAAATCAGACTCTGAAATAATTTACGCATTGCATGTATGTACAGTGTACTTGTGACACTCATTGCTTTTTTTTATTGACAAACTTATTCTTCAGTTTCGTTTCTCTTAATGTTTGAATAATTTAATCTCTTTTGTAATTTTATTGAAAACTTCTAGTTATTTATCGTCTAATTATATATCTAAGTTTAAGTCTGTAAATTGCTTAAAGAAATTAGATTCTTCAATATGTTTCCCGCAGCTGATATATTTATTAATTTAATTTGATTATTTTTACTTTTAAAATATAGATCTTTAATCCCATCGATCTCGATATCTTCAGTTTGATTTTTATTCGCGCTCTTTATAACGGCGTTGGAGCATTTTTTTAAATTACACTGAAAATTAAACTCTTATTTACTCCGTATTCCCTAAGACCACTAGAAATGTTGTATTACTTTTAATATTAAACGCTTTTGGATCCGTACCTGTGATTTGTGTTGTCTCTTGTTGTGCTGCCAGTACTGATTGTGCTGCTGCTAGTGCTACTTGTGACAGTTTACTATTTTGTGGCTTCCGTCTCATCCCCTTTTTGTAATCTTACCTCTTAATTGAGATCCTTGAAGCTTAAAGCCACGGCCTGAATTTCCTCTTTTATTATTATTGATATCACCTCTTCGTCTTGCTCTTTCCCTATAAATCCCTCTATTGCCCCCTTTATTAATTGTATAATTATAATATTAATTATTTTTATACCTATTTTGCATCAATACTTTACAAACATTTTCTACTTTGTGGACTTGATTACAAGCAAAACACTTCTTCATTCCTTCTTTTGTATGCGGCATTGATTTCTCTAATCTCCAAACTAACCACACCAGTGGCATCGCTTGATTTGATCATTGTAGCTACCACTTTAATGTTTAATTGTCTAGTAAGAAGCGGCTAAATACGCTTTTTTTCTCAACCCTTTAAATAAATTGTTCTTCTTTGCACTTTAAGCTGTAATAATAAGTCTTTTATTTCACCTAGCCCGTACTCTCTTTTATTGGATTGTTTAAATAAGATGATGCGAATAGTAATTTCTGGCATTGCATTACCACCAGCTTGAAGGACAGTAGAACGTTTTTCCACGTCAGTTGGAGGAATGTCTCCACTAGTGCATTTATATTCTCTTATTATATCATAGAATTTGCGACAAAATTCTGCCACATGTTTACTTTTGTTCATTTGTAGTTCATCAAGCAACATTTCTTTTATGTAAGTTGTATTCAGTATTAGTTTGTAATAAGTATTATAAATATTATTAATCCCTTTTACGACCGTCTATCTTATAGCTTTTCAACTTTATCAATATTTAACGGTTCTTTTTAGTTGGATCAATCACGTCAAATAATTCTTTTGATTCTAGTTCAGTTTTTATTTTTCAAACCAAATATATCCACGATTCATACTATAATTTCTTTGAACATTACCACTCTTATTTGTCTTAATCAGATTTTTTAAGCTGCATAAAATTTCATTTAATTTGTTAGATATTTTATAATTTAAAGTTAGGTTATTTGAGGGTTTATGAGAAATAAATCTAGACTTGGAGGTCTTACATCAACACTTAGGGCGGTAGAATGTTGTAAGGGGTTTACCTAAGTTTTGAAAGTGTTAAGTTCTCTTGTGCGGCTTTTTAGAGTGAACATTAGCGCTTTATTCTTTTGTCAGGCCACCCTTAAAACCTCTTAGTAATGGTCTCCATTTTCTTCTCGGTCCGTTTATTTCTCCTTTTACGCTTTCTTTGATATGTTCATTTGATTGCTTTTATCCTCTCTTTAGCCAATCTTTTGGCTCGCTTAGCTTTTCTTTTGGCTTTCTTTCAACTGTGCGTCTTATTTTAGATTTTCTTGTTTTTGATTAATTCCACTGTTATACTTTTTCCGTTCTCTCCTGTCTTTCACTCTCTCTGTTACGTGCTCTTCTACCACCTTTCAGATTGCATAGTTTCTAGTTGTAATAGGATTACCAATTGCAACTATTTTTTCAGTTGACTCAGCATCTCTTTTTCCAACTCTTCAAAAAAATCATTAATAATATAGGTCTTTAATATAGACGCGTTTTACTTCTAAGCTTGAGTGAACATAGTATTTTGGCCTGTATTTAATCAATAGCATAATATCATTTCTATTACTATTGCTCTTATTTTTTTATATAAATAGTTCTAAACAAAATTATCTATACGACTCTTGCAGATATCAAAAATTTAGTAACACTATACCTGTTGCCTTATGGAGTTAAGTCCGTATTTCATCTCTTGTCACATTAATTATTCGACTGCGACTGCTTTGATTCCATCTTTAAATGCATTTTATCTCATCCTTTATAAGGCAATTTTTGGCAAAATATTTTTTACTCTTTTAAATCGCACCGTAAATTAAAAACTAGAATGTTTAAAATTCACTTTTCTTCTTGCGCACAATAGTACATGCAATACGCACACTCTCCCGCACTTTGTTTCTCAAGCACCGCAAACAAAAAACTTTCGAAGAAAGACGTGCGCACATGTGCCACACACACTAGATACCCGCCCTGAAAATTACCCAACACCGAGAAAATGCTACAACTATACCACAGGTTTAACATCCAATCAATTTTGCTCTTTAAATACGAATTTCTCTCTTCTCTTTTCAACTACTCATAATTATATATACTTTCTTGCTATTGATATTGTGATTAAAATAGCCTTTCAACTTTCTTCATTTATTTTCAGCCAAACATATCAATTTATACTAAGCAAATGCAAATAATTTGACATCAACAAAAACAATTGAACGCTCCGCAACTATATCATTTAACTTGTCTCATTACACTTGAATAACTTTTCCCATAAATTTTATTTCAGTTGAAACTCTTGTATATATTCCACTATAAAGCATTTACCTCGTGTACCATCTTATGCGGAAAAACGATAAGTTTCGATCTTGTACTCTTCGCCAGGGAAGCTAGGCTTATGAATAAAATTCGTCGTATGTAGTCGCGATTACAAAACACTGGTTTTCTCGAAAGACACCGAGCGCAACGTCCTGCCTTGTATCTTAACTGCGCCTAGCAGCGTAAATATATTATAAACATATATATCTTTCTATAATATATAGTTGTATGAACAAAACTAAGTCTCAGCCCTCCCTGCCCCTTAGCCCCCCCCCCCCCAGCTCCTAAGTGCTCCCACTCTACCTCTATTTCACCTCCTTCTCTGCTTCTACCCAGCTTAACTGCTTTAACCCTTGAACCCAGCTCCCGTTCACATTTTTTTTCACCTCCTACTCACCTCTTACTCACTTAACTTAATCATAAGTTCATCGATAGGATTTTATAATTTGGTTTCATTTAGATTACTCATTCCTACATGTTTTAAGGTTATAATTATGAAAGAAATTGACACTGACCGCGAAATCTCCCTCATAATAGTAAAGAAAATAAGAGCAGCTTCAAAATCCTTCACACATTGCTGCTGTGAGAGCTAATGACAGGACTGTCATGTTTTTCGCAATATTAAATTAATCGTAATGTCTGGACTATTAAATATTCATGTTTGCAATGTTGATCAATTGCCTTATTCATTTCTTAAATAGTTAATATGAAAAAAGCAGGGCAAGCTGATAATTGGTTGATGTCGATGCACTCGCAAATCTTGTTTTATATATAATCATATACAAGCTATGACATTTTGTAAATAAAGGTATTTACTTTCAGTAGAAAGACCAAAAAAGGCTTCTGATGCATTTTCTTCATAATGTTTATATTAAAATTTTTAATGATTATCAAAAAAATTTTGTTTTTTAACAATTAAAGTTTAGCAATAAAAAAAGGATTGTTTTTTTATTACTAGTACCTTTTTAAAAAATGAGATTGGTCTGAATTTTCATGTTATACTGTTTGTATCTTTAATGTCTTATTTCATAAATTAAGATTACATTAAATATAAGTATTAAAACAATGTAAAAAGTATACCTGTACTAAAATAGTAAGTTACTTTAATAAAACAAATTTTAAGTTTGTAATCAATTTTTTAAATATTTAATTACAAATTTTTACAATACATCGAGTAGAAAAATTTTGTTCGTAATATGAAAATATTAGAATTTACGCAGTCCGAAAATTCTAAACGGTAGTCTCTTCAGCTGACAAAAAAAATCATTATATCACTAGAAATTATAAAAGCTTAAATAGAATGGTAACAATTGTATAAATTGAGTGAGTAGTGCCAAAAAATGTAATGAGCATAAATGCATTAAATCGACAGAATTATTGTACTTTTGTAAGTAATCATATAATCTTCCATAATGTAATATAGATGTGATAAAATTTTTTTAAATCCCCAATATTTTCAGTATGTTTGTAATAGCTTTTATAGTTCTATGAGTATTTAAAGTGAAAGGTAATTCTTTAAAGAAGAGAAAATTATGGAAAAAATTAAGATAAAATCGTAAATGCCACCATAGAAAATTTAAGGTTACGCTTTGATCTCAAATAACCACAAAACGAGTGGACTTCGCGAAAAACGATAAGAGACAATTTTTTAAGAACGTCAAATTTTCTACGAGAAAATTTGTGTTATTATATTTCGTTAATTGGCCAAGGTTTCAAAAAATTTGTTAGCAACAAAAGTACATTTCTCATGTTATTCTTCATATGAAACTTTGGCTGTCATGGGAAACGGGTTGATATTAATATTAAGAGCTGAAATTCAGCAGTAATTTTTTTAAATTTAGTTAGAAACAATTTCGGACCGTCATAAAATAAAATTTAAAAATTCTCTCGATAAGGACAACCCTAATATACATATACATATGTACTAATATTAACCTTGAATAACAAAAAAAGTCCTTATTAGTTTGTAATTAGTTACAATCATTTGATAAATCAGTGAAATCATTTAAAGTATTAACTATGTTTGTTCGAAAAATCTTAATTTTTAGGAATCAAGAAGGATTAAAACAAATTAAATTTAATTTTAATAACAAGCATTGGAAGTTTTGAAAAAAGATATGGACCCATTAATATGCTTCTTAAAAGAAAATTTTCGTAGCATCTAAAAAAAACAACAGGTAGGGTGCAATGGGTAGTCAAAGCAGCTTTTAGCTTAAGCAAAAGAACCAAAGTAGAAGGTTAAAATCAAATATTATTTCTCATGGACTAAACTATAAAATTATATTGCACATATGTAGCGGAGACTTTCCTAAAAAATAGAAAAAAGGAAAGGCAGATACAAAATATGTAGTTGATTTGAAATGCAAGGACACAAGGATATATATAGAAACTAGAGTCGGGAAGGGTGGGCATGGATTCGGGAATGAAAAAGGAAAATAAAAAGAGAAAAAATAGATTCAGATCTACAAATATATTGATTGGTTTATATGCAAATACACCATGACATATATAAGAAATAGAGGAAGGAATAGTTAGCCTAGAAATAGGGATGAGATAATGACTTAGGGGAGAAATACACTTTTCGCACATAATAAAAATGATCAAGACTGGATGGCCTTATTTATGCCTAATCAAAGAATTGACGTACATTATCGATAAAAATCATGAGACCGAGACAAAAAAGTTAAAATTGCATATGAAAAAGTAAAGGATGGGAAAACGTAGGATTCATAAGAAGAGCAGCAAAGCAAAATAAACTTATAAAAGTCACAGGTTATTCCACAAAAGGAAGAAAGACTCTTGTCAATCATCAAATACAAAAATCTATTTAATAATTAACAAGTCCATCATCCGTAAGTTGTAAAAAAAAAAGAAAAAGACAGAGACAGAAAAATAATGCGAAAAAAAAACATATGAGGGGGTTCAAAGGTTTTCAAGTAATAGACTGTAAAATCTACAGTAAAAAAAAACATATGACGCACACATTGCTATGTAAAGAGGAACAAAAACAACAGATATAATAATATCAGTCAGAAATCTAGGATTCAAAGATAATTAAGAGATGTGCAGACGGAAGATGATTTATGTGAAAATATACGATATTTATGTAGGTAAATAACTCACAACAGTGAAGATTGAAAGTTTAAAAATATGTTATGCGTTATAAATTATAATATCATGTAAATGTAAAAAAAAATTTTGACATATTGTCGTATGTTTTAATCAATTACATAAGTTACTAAATTAAAAATAATATCATTACTAGTATAAGAGAATAAGAATTTGTAATAGTCATGAATCAAAAAAAGGTAATGTAGAAGTATGTAAAAACCTATATGAGAAATGAAAAAATAATAAAATAAAAAATTTACATTTAAAAATGTTAAGAAAAAATTTCAAAATTATATTTTATTATAAACTAATATCCATAATTAATCCCAAAATCATCGAAAATTATTAGTATTAAATTATCAATTATTAATCATTTGATAAATCGCTAAACTTATTTCATATATTCACTATGTTCGTTTAAATTATTAGCGAATTTGTATAAGATCGCTTTGGTTATCTATAATTTTACGCATATATGTGTATAAAAATAAACTTTTGTATTTATTATTCAGACATAAGAATAAAAATATTAAAATATATATTACATTTTTACATGAATCATCTCATGCCTGCACATCTCTTAATTATCTTTTAATCCTACATTTCTGACTGATATTATTATATCTGTTGTTTTTTGTCCTCTTTATATAGCAATGTGTGCTTTATATTTTTTTTTGTTATTGCAGATTCTACAGTCTATCACTTTAAAACTTTTAAACCCTCTAATATCTTTTTCTTTTCACTTTATTTTTCTTTCTCTGTTTTTTTCTTTTTTTGTTACAACTTACGGAGAACAGACTTGTTAACGATCGTCAAAGATATGCAAACTTAAGATGGCGGGTCACTACTTGCCCGTGCACGCCGCTCACAATGCACTCTGCTGCACGACGAAGGCTTGCTGTACAGGCAGCAATGGCTGATACTACTGCTCCCCGTCGGAACCCAATGCTGACTCAAAATGGCTACGAGCTCGTGCATGATGTAATGAGCAAGCCAGCAAACACCAAGGCCTCCCTGCCACACTATGCCCTTGCGTGTGTGTTAGCAGGTGAGCACTGTATATATACGGCCAGAGCGCCATCGCGCTGCCGGAGTCCACCTCGCACCCAAAGTAAAGCCAAAATGGCATAATTTTGTGGCACCACGTGCTAACGAAAATCCGCAGCCCCAGTATCCTCTGCTCTGATCCGGCTGGAAGGACCATGTGCGAGATAGAGTGAGTAGACTGTAAAATCTGTATCTTTATATGCCAGGACCCAGAGCAGAGAATTAACAAAAGGCTATGAAATGATGCATATGAGACTTATAGTTTTAAAAATACTCACTAAGAACTTTGTATAAATCACGATATATAATAATAACATATCACTTAAAACTGATACTACAATAATTTGGTCACTTTTCGTATCTTTTGTATTGAGGTGATAAAAATCGATTTGAGTATACACATCATGTAGGTACAAAGGCAAGGTAGTAACGCAAGACTACCTGCTTGCTTAAGCGGGCGAGGCGGACTGCGCGCCACAGCAGCGAGCCACTTGGATGTGTGTATATAGCTCGTGCGATTGGCTGCAGTTTTAAGTTTGTGTAAACTTATGATTGGTTGCAATCTATTAATAAAAATAATGGTGCTAACATTCAAATTCAAGACCGATATATTCAATTTCCGACATTCCAGCTAAAATATAGTTGACAAAGTAGATATGTTGACCACTGTTATTTTTGAACTTTGAAACCTGAAGAACCTTTGATGACATCAGAGGGTACATGTGTTATGATACTTCCTTAATCAGAGCTACGATGAGAGAAAAAATCACACTTTGATGGGCTGGTTATAGAATTCTTTACTACTCGAAGCTTTCAATTTTAATTGCGAAAGATTAGTTGCACAATTATTTTATAAGTTGAAATTGTGCTACTAAATTTCAAATAAATATTTACTGTAAGCTATCTTACTCTTAAGCTCCATTTTATAGCTTCAAATTTTTCATCCCTCCGAAGACTTCAATCATAAGAAAAAAAAATTGAAACCTAGCACTGACTACTTACAGCTCTAAGTGTTCGGTTTCAAACCCAATCATACATAATCATAAATTTACCACTGATGAATATTTGATCTCCAAGATGTACACTTAAGTTTCTTCTGCTTAAAAATACAATAAATATCTTTCTCAATACATTTAGGGATTCAATTATCAAAATAAAACCAGCTGTGAAAAGTGCACTTTATGTGATCCAAAAGCTCACGGTTTGATCATATGTTTAAAAAAAAAGAGTATCAGCAGATTTCATAGTGGAGAAATTTTTTTTACTTAAGTTTACATTTTGAAAATTATTAGTTGTAGATTATTTACAATAAACATTTTTTTTTAAATCTATAACTCTAGATGTCTGTGGTCAGTGCCAGGATCAAACTTATACATCATGATTAAAATATTTTGCAAATTTATTTTTTATACTTAAATTTGCACCTTTAGTAATCTTCTACTTTTTTTGTTTCCACGCGAATCTAAGAGAAAAAGTTATGCTTGATTTCAGTTTGAGCATTTATCCATCGACCGATGGCAGTTTGCTTCGTCACAAAATTGGTTTTAACTTTTTCTTTAAACTCTTTAGAAAAATTATAAAGAGTAAAAAGTTGCCCAGGTTGTAATTTTATTCCAAAATAGTACTTTGAATACTAAAAGCCTTTACATACAAAAAATGTACTATTTTGGAAAAAAATTACAACCTGCACAACTTTTTCCTGTTTATATTTTTTCTTAAAAAGCTTTAAAAAAACGTCAAAACAAATGTTGTAAAGAAACAAACTGCCATGGGTCGAAGGACAAATGATCAACCTGGAATTGAGTACGACATTTTTTCTTAGCATCTTTAAGGAGTACAATATAGCAGTTAAATTTCTAAAGATGCTTCAAAAATGAGAAATGTATTTGCAAAATGTTGTAATCAAGAAAATAAAGTTTGAATCCTGGTACCGACATCTAGAAATGTAAGCTTTATGTTGTAAAAGCTACGATTTGTACAGTGTTTTGATACTAATTTTGTTTACTTAGAAATATAATGACGCTTTTAATAAAGAAATTTAGAAACGTGTTGCTGCCTAGCCAAGTAATCTACTTGATAGGCTATGCCTGGTCTAATGGTGCTTCAAAGGTACATTAGACAACCTATTGCTTCTCTGTGAGGTGAATTTTTTAACGTTTTATGTTTTTGTAGTTCTCGAGTATTCTCTTTCACTTTTAGCGTTCTCTTTTCTACTTGTCTCGCTACCATTGGTGTCTCTTTTGCATTACACTCTTCTATGTTAGATCCCTTTATTATTTTTTCTGTATACTCTTGTTGTATGATAACCATTTTCCTGTTAATTTGATCTGACTTGATTTTCATGCCCAGGAAATTTTCCAATTCTCCCAGATCTTTTAATTCAAAGACATGTTTTAAATGATTTGTTACTTGATCTTTTTTCTTTAAGTCATTGTTAATTCGTTGTATCTAAGTTACCAGCCGTTATAAAATCATCTACGTATGATAATACAGATACTATTTTACCCTCTTATCTCTAGGTAAAGAAACGTGGGTCGTTTATATCATTTTTCAAGTCTTATTTTAACACTTTCTCTTTGAATTTCTCAGATTATCCCTTAAAACTTACAGGTAAGCTGTATACTGCTTTTCTTAGATTCCATAATATTCTCTCTTTTTCGTGTTTACTGTACTAGCGGCGTTCTCGTCATAATTTACAAACAATTAAGCATGTAGTAGCGAGATGAACATAACTGTTCACTATGCCATAGATTTGCCTATGCATCTATGATGCCATGGCTAATACATCGTTTTTGAGCAGTCACGTCACTCGTCCTTTACTCTGAACTTTACCGAGCTCTTTCTTAATTAGTTCTTGTTTATGTAGAGAAAGAAAAAATTCATACACAATAATTTTTTATAATCTATTTGAATGACCAAATATAATTTTTCATGAGAAATGCTAATTGCTCCGCTTATTATAGATACAAAATTTTACTTTATATTAAAAACTTTTTATTTAAAATAGTAAACCTAATATACTGACTAAAGTATTTCCAAATTAGTATGTATCTGTCGGAGAAGTCCTAAGATACAACTAATTATACATCTTTTTAACAAGACAAATACATATATCGGTCTTACAGTCACATTAATAAATAAACATTAATATTATTTTTAATTTGACGTATGTGTGTGTGTAATTTTTAAAATTACACCCATACATGTA
>JAPYYV010001019.1:0-26914 GCA_030522625.1 Copidosoma aretas
TTGCCGGGGGGAAAAAAAAAAAAAGGAAAAAAGAAGAGCGCCGATCGCTCCCCGCGCAGCCAATGATTTACCACTCGTCAGTCGTCCGCGTGACGCACCACCCGCGTCCGTTACGGCATTGAAAGACCGCTCAGTGCCGTACAAGAACCGTTCACCGTTTACGCGGAGATTTACGAGGTGCACTATAGTCACCTTTTTCCCCTCCTCCTCCTCCGAAGTCTTGTACTGCAATATGGCCCGGTCCCGGGTCTCTTTTTTTTTTTTTTTTTTTTTTTTTTTTTTTTTTTTTTTTTTTTTTTTTTTTTTTTTTTATTTTTTTCCTTCAAATTTTTCTTTCTTCCCTTCTTTTTCGCTAATCTCTGTTTTTTACGGCAAAAAATTTGGCTCACAGCTGCGAAAATTCGTTTGCCTACTCCAGAAAGTACACGTAAAAGATAGACGGTCATTATTTTGAAGTAGTTTAATTTTGCGTGGAAAAACAGAATAATCGCGATTGATGCACGCACGACGATCGAACGATGAAACACAGCCGCGGCAAGCTGATTGATAAATCATCGACGCAAGATCGCTGAAAGGAGGGGGGAAAAAAAGGCCCCGCTCACCGGCATATCCGTTAATTCCGGTGCACGCGGAAAATTCCCGAGGCCGCGCGAGCGCGAGTTAATGTCAAGGACGAGACGCGATTATCTTTGCACGCAACGCGGGAGCAACAATCGATCGGCCGTAATACATTATAATGCACTCCTCGTCGATTTTAACGGGGGGCGTCGGTGACAGTGCACGCCTGCCGATCTCGGCGGCGAGATAGTCGAGGCTCGTTATTTTACCGTCTATTAAAATCGACCTGCACGTAACCAAGAGCTCGTAGGACGTTGGCGAGGACGAGCGATTCGCCTATTGATTCATCATTCATAAGATCGATCGTTCGTCAGTGCCTCATGGTTTGGGATTGTTGCTGGTGCTTTGTGTGTTAATTTTTAATTCATGGGAACTCTATTGTATTTGCTGCTGATATGTGTGTTTTTACGGTGCAGTCGTTTGACTTTGAATATTCAGATGAAACGATGATTCTCATTTGTCTATCAGTCGACGAATGTATTACTGTCGAAAAATAACAAAATCGAAATGTTGACCAATCGTTCTGATCCCTTTGTGAATTAGACGTTTCGATGAAAACAGGGTGCGCCATCTGTCAAGTAGAGTGCCAAGTTTACATTATGAATGATTTTTCTTCTATATAATCTTCAATGGGGATGGAGACAAAATTTATACTATTTATCTGGTTCACAATGGGGACAAAACGAATTGTCCTCAACTTTTCCTCTCATTGATATTAATTAATACTTTTAGATTAATAAAAGTCTTGTAAAATCTTGTAAAATCTACATTTTTAGTTCATATTTGTCTATAATATACCGTGGTACTCTTTACATAATACGTTTAGCTTCTATATCACTCCAAATAGTATTGAATTAAGCTAAAGTACGGGGCTTATATGGAGTATAGGCGATGGTGTATTTCAGGATCAAGGTCTTTTGCTAAGTGCAGCATTAACAGAATCCACACAGACTATACGTTATTTACCATAGTAACGTACAGAGTCAAACGAGCGAGAATAATTGGACGAACAAACACGCCGCCCTATTTTTTCATTTTCGTATCTCTATTATAAGTATAGCTAACGGTTCAGCAGCAGGTCGATAGCCCTGACGTCAGTGCTATTCAACTAAATGAGAGATGAAGTTCAAGGTCGTCGTGCTCGCTCGGTCGCCGCCCACGTTCACGTATACATATTATATTCTCACGTTGCACCCACACTGTACGTTATACTGTGCACACACTGACACATGGACATCGGCAGCTCAAGTGGGTGGTGACAATATATAGCTGTTGCGTGCGCGTACAACTCACCTGACGAACAATACAGAAGTTGTCGTTCTTTTTTCGTACCGAAGGAGAGGTCTTGTGCCGTGTCTCTTTCTTTTCTTTATTAAGAGTTGTGCGACTACAGATAGCAGTACTTATACATACGGCAAAAAAAAAAGCCGTTGGCGTTATAAATACTTATTTTGCGAATGAAATCAGGATTTGCGATGATCTTCGATCAAAATTCCGAACTTCTTGTGGATCGATGATATTCCGATGAATAGTAAGCGTTTGAATTAATTCACGAATTTTTTTTTTATGTATCCAACAAGTGTTCAACTAAATTATACATGAGAAAACTTGTAAATTGTTAACAAAAATTCACGTTGAACCAGAGTCTTGAAAATGTTTCTCGTCGGACAAAACCCTTTGTTGGTCTTTGTACACGCACGACAAAATCACGAAAGTGAGATCTCCGAGATTGCCGAAAAGTTGGAATTGCCAAACACAGGCGCAAACTGTTTCTCACTTTCTTGAAATCTTTTGTAAATGTATAATAAGATGCTCGGCGTCACCTTGACACAAATTTCGAGGACTTGTTCGTCCACCTAGATACATCCTATACAGTTCAACATTTCGTTATGATCATTACGACACGAGACGGAAAGGACATGCTCGCGTGTACGACGATACCAAAAACCAGGCTGTATACTATAACAACGTTGAAAGAAAAAATAAAAAAAAAATAAAAAAACTAACAGATTAAATGTCAACACCTAAAAGACCGAGCTCTCCCAGAATTTTCCCCATCTGCACCCGCGATGCAGCCCTCTCCGATCCTCCATAATAAACTCCAAGGCAGCGAGAGAGAACAGAATTTCCTATCACCACAATAATTATCCTTTCGCAACACTCGCTCTTCGGCGATCGAAGGCTCTCCGAGGCTTATAATACACACTCGAGCCGACTTTCAACGGCCTTCGAAACTTCCCAATAAGCCCCCCCGTATATTCATATATATACGATCTATCGATCAAATCGCCGAGCTTCTCTCCAATGACGCTCCAACATCACCGCGGCGCGGTTAATTCGATTCGCCGAACAAATTGCTGCTGGGCAACGGGTGATAAAGGGGACGCCCGCGCCTCTCTCCCTCTCTTCTGCGTCGACGCACTCTGTGCGGCTGGAGGGGAGGAGGAGTGTGTTGTACACGCTCCCGCGGGCTATACGACCTTGAACTTGCAAGCTCCGCTTTCCCACCCTCGCGAGAGATGTTGTTGTGGGTATGCCGCCTCCGCTCTTTTTCCGCTTCCGGGAACGGAGAGGAGGGGGGATCAGCGCTCCTTGGCAATTTGTGTATAACTTATCGCAGTACGTCCTTCCCCGGTGCTTTGACGTTCGAAGCGAAAGGAAAAGCTCTGGCTTGCCGATGCATACCCCGAGGGATGTATGATAAAAATGTTGTCCCAAGGCAGTCGTGGAGAAATTTCATTTCGAAAGGGAACGATATTGAAACATGCTTATGGCCCGATGTATATTTTTGTCTGTAATACACGCTATACGATCCGTTTCTTTCGAAACACGTGTATAGTTATACTTTGCGCGATATTGAGCTAAACCATTCTTCGGGACGATTGGAATAAACGAATAAAAATCGGCCAGCACAAGAGTAATCGGCAAGTCGTCGGACGCTAAATATTTTGCCCGATGTGTACACTATACGCAAGCTAAAACTTTTGAGCCGAATTAATAGATAAACGTTTCGAATATACAAGCAATAACTTCCCGCACCGACGGACAAACAAAAATGGTTTAACTTTGAAATCGCGTATTTAATGCATCGCGCGCTCGCGAGAGGGTGAAATAAAAGAAAGGGCGCGACGCACCAGAGGCGAGGTCATTATTGTGTCGGATGTAGGTCATGACTCCAGTGTCAAAGACGCGCGTATATAATATATATACATATATATATATAATATGTAGAGGGGAGACCGAGCCGAGCGTCGACTTTTGAACGCTCTTGAGCTAATTCATACAGCTCCGAGCTCCGCGTATATTATAGGTACATCGATTTCGCTATTTTCTCCTCGCGATGATCAATGCGTGACTCTCCTTTACATCCACGATCAGTTATCGAGATCATCGATTTCCATCGTTTCGCGAATAGATTCGTAATTTCTCGAGACACGCGTCGAAATCAAAAGGCTTTTCAATCGCACGACGATACGAAAGAGGCGATTGACTTCGCATCCCCGTTCCATAGATATGATAGCCTTGATTTACCTATAGTACTATCATCGCGTCTCCATTCGAGTCCTCCGTTCAACAGCGGGGTGAAACTTCCGCGCGAATTTAATTAAAAAATCCTTTCGATGCGATCGAGACTCTCTTTGCAAAAAACACAACTAATAATCGCAGCAGGCAGCTCTTTGACCTTCAAAACGAAGCGACTACAGAAAACGAGAGAGAGAGAGGGAGGGAAGAGCGAGTCCTGACCTCGAGCTGGTGCAACGAGCGCGCCCTTGACCATGACTCGTTCAGGGGTAGCTCTCCTCCCTCTCTTTCACTCTGCTCGTATGATACATGTATACTGCTCCCCACTCCGCGCCCACATCCCTGCACGCTACGTTCGCGCGTAATACTGACGCCACTGTTT
The DNA here is from genome assembly GCA_030522625.1 of Copidosoma aretas. Lineage (NCBI taxonomy): Eukaryota > Metazoa > Arthropoda > Insecta > Hymenoptera > Encyrtidae > Copidosoma > Copidosoma aretas. The sequence goes on from JAPYYV010001019.1 coordinate 4,523, forward strand.
ATTGATGTATGGCGATGCGAGGATTTTTACCTTCTAAACATTGTATATCGTGGCTCTTTTTTTTTTCGGTCCGTGTTTTTCATGCTATTGTTCGATTCCGTGATTTACGTTTGACAACTGCGTGTGCTTTTTTTTAATCTGGACTGTTTCGTCCATGGTATCCATGGATAAAAATTAAAAAATGTACAATCTACTATGCGATGGGGAAAATATTATCGATTGTACTGGTCAATACTGATCTTGTAGAAGGATTACTTTTAAGAATGAGATGACGAATGAATGAATTTAAAACAAATTTACAAAAAAATCACAATTGACAATAAGATGATTTCAGGTGCGAGCTCTCGAAAAACTTGCGCAAGCGTCAATTTTACTCTTTTGCCGTTGGCTTGTTTTTACAAACAATTCGTCGACATTGCATTAAAACCATCAAAAAAGGTCAAGCAAAAAGCAAAATAGCTAGCCTTCAAATTTCCGTGTACGACCTCTCCTCTCCTATACGTACAGATTTTTATTCATACATCAATCATGCAAATATATTCCAACGCTTCCGACCGATCGAAAAATCTCGCGCGCACACCGGCTCTGTAGTACCTTCCCGTCATCCGGCCGCGCTTGCCAAAATATCTCATTCACGCGTGCTTTCCCAATATTCAGAGTCGGGCGAGTCAAAGCTTCGCGGCTCTTCCGTGACGTTTATATTCACCCGATCCGTATGCGCTTTTTGCCGATCTGGCCAAGGCTACGTCGCGCGATATATATTATACATAATAGTGTATGCTGCGATTATCAAAACAAGACCAACAGAGTGTTTCGCGCAACAAAGTGTAAGTATAGGGTGAGAGTCAAATGTAGTGCAAAATTTGTTACAAATATACGAGACTCCGATGTAGACGCCGCCAACGGTCTATAAACGATCGGCACAATCAATCCGGCCGTCCGAGAGAAACTTTGAGCGGTGCACGTATCATCAACAATCTCGTCGCCAAGCGTAGAACGACTACACTACTATTTGTTGGCGATGAAGCAGACGTGGGTAGTTTTTGAAGAGAGCTCTACTGCATGCTTCGACTATACTAAGTAACTGGCGAATTCGGGCAAATTAGTCACACTGCTGCGGCTTGACTTTTGGTGAATTTTCAGCTTAGCTTGGCACCCTGATATTTTTATCCAAAGGTCGAAATCATAAAAGGTGTTGTGCACGAATTTAGACGTGTGGCTACGAGCTTGCTGGTAGCTTATAGAGTAATGTATGGGTGTTAATCTATATGGAGACACGACGTGTAGTCAGTCTTCCGTATTATTAGTTAATAAGTGGAAAGGGGGTCAATCATCGTTTCTCATGTTACACTGTACAGTATAAATTAAAATTGAACGATTCTGATGATCGTTCGTCTTTTTTCGAGTATGCTGTTGTCTTGACATTCATTGGTACTATTGACAACAACTCACATTTAAATGGTCAATAATTATAATTTTCTATTTATAAACCGCGTTATGTGAATCAAAATTCGACACAATAAAGCTCAACTTGCGCATGAAATAAAAAAGGAGATCAACAATATATGTTATGATGAACGATTTTTAAACTGGGCCAAAGATAATTTTATTGTGCATATGATCCCTCATTGCCCTCTCTTTGTTGTAGGAAGTGTCTCGCCAACAATTATACACACCTTACAGTGTTGACGACGGACTAAAATTGTTGGATCAAGAAATAAAACTTGCGCGTTATCGCAACAATAAGGGGATCAGAGGAGCTCTAACGATTCCCACGTCTGCCCGGGGCGTTAATATTCGCGTTTCGGGGCTGATCTCGCGCGACATTAATTTATTTGAAATAGCGACTTATCCAATTTAATTGATATTAAATTGCTATTCGTAAAACTTTTGGTGTTAAAAAATATGTATGGAATGCGGGTATAAAAGAGAACCACTCTGCAATAGAACGAATGACCATGGTACAAGTTTATCGTACTGTACGGCCAGATTTTATGTAATTCGTTAGGATGTAGGTAATGTAACTATACTATTAGTGTCTAGTAGAGTAAATTTTGTTTTGCATAATTATAATTAGGTATTAAGTATATTAATTTGTAAAGCGAAAGCTCACTTGTACACTAATGCTTCAAAGTGTTCCTACATAACTAATAATGCTGGAAAATGTTTTGGTTTTAAAAAATAATAAAAGTCTTACCGTATTAGCTCAAATTGCGAAATTCTATTTGGCAGTTTACGCAAAAACTCGATGCTACGTTGGATTGTGCAACGACAAACTATGGTCCGGCGCTTGCAAGCTCGTCGCTCTATACTCTCAACTCCGTCGCAATCAACCAATGAAGTGTCATAATCCAGGGAATTAATATTGGAGAATAAGTACTACCTAGTCGTTTGCGCGACCCCCTCGAAGTGGGTATATTATACTTGCGTAAGTATATGCATACACACAACTGGTTTTCTCAATGACGCCACACACCGCATGCTCTTCTTCAAAGCGCATATAGTACACCTGTTGTATACATCACGTATATATACAAGACTCACACACAACCAGAACCAAACTGCAGGCCGGCGCGCTAACGTCACACGCGCTGCAGCGTAACTGCGCCGGGACGGCTCGCGGTCAAGGTCAAGCTCGAAGATCGGCTTCTACTATATACATCGGCCGTCCCGCGCCGGCTGCACACGGGAGCGGAGGGGAGAATCGAATAAATAACGCGTGAAATTTATTATTACCTTCCTCTCTTCGTTTCTTTTTCCTTTTCCTTATTCGTTTCGGATGTCGAGGCACGGATTATGCAGGAAGGGAACGGGCGTTTTTTTAGCACCAACACGTGGGCCGAGAAAACTCGAGGGGGCCAGCTTGCATCCGATACCTACGTATATATATATTATATACACGAGGAAGAGAGCTTTCGCGCCGTGAGAACGCTGTCTGCGAGGAACTTGGCCCGGCTCTCGTTTTCTTTTTTTGCTCGGCTGCCTGCGAATTTTTGGCGCCCCTTTCTTTCTCTCTTGTCGCGTATTCTTGCTTTCCGTCTTCCTTTTTAACGTATGATGAATGTTTCCTCTCTAGTATTTCTAAATTTACCTCGTTCTTTCTTTCCTCGTGGAATGATACTTTGTTTTCGGTAAACTGATTGTAGGACTCGCAGATGAGCAGGAGATGAAAAGTAAGGAATTTCACTTCATCAGTGTATAAAATTATTTCATTAATTTATTCAACGAATCCTTGCAGAATACTCCATGAGAATTCGATCCCACGTGATTCCACGAATTAAAGACTTGATCTAATTAAAGATTACAAAACAACGTAACTGCATAAATTATATACACGTTTGTTCCGTGGCGAAACAATACTTCAACAACTCTCGTCGATCAAATATTAAGATTACCTCGCCTTCCTACCCTTAGGTCTTGCCTTGCCCCCCGAGGGCTTGCCACTGCGGCCCTTTTTGCCACGGTTCTTTGTCTTTTCCTTGGATTTTTTCGCGCGCAAGTCTTTCTTCATCCTCGGATCAACGACCTTGTAGCGTCCTTTGACACCCGCCGGCCTGGCCACGCGCTTACCAGCTAAGCTTTTCTTGGCCACGACGTATTTTACTTCTTTCTTAGGTTCCTTTGCCGCATTTTTGTAGAGGCTATAAAACAAATTTTTGCATTTTATTTTTGTTGTAAAACTGCTTGATAGTCATTACAAAATTACGAAAAAATACTCACTTCTTTATCTGTTGCGCTTTTTCTTTTCCGCCGAGATCTGCGTTTTCTAGGACATTTTCTACCTTCTTCTTCGTTTTAGCGAGTTTGCGGAGGGCTCGCTTCTTGTGCCTGGCCTTGGCCTCCATCACTTTTTTGATGGGCCTGGATGTGATATCTTCGACCCGCTTTTTGTAGTCATCCACGTATTCTTTCGGCACTGGAACGTTCTTCTTCATATGTTGTTTTTCGTCCTCAATGAACCAGCCCGGTAGATTATCGTCGTTAAAAGCGTACCTGTTCCAAGCTCCATCGATTATGTCTCTGCGAGTTTTTTTGCTGTTTGCTATCATCGTGCCTAGAGCTAAATCTTCTTCTGTAAGTTTTCTCTTCTTGTTTTTAGCTGTGAAGAAAAAACAATGCAGTTATTTGACTCTGAAATATTTAAAGATTAATTTTATCAACTCAACAGACAAACATACTTACTCTTTTTTTCTTTGACAACTTCAAAACCATCTTTTCCACCAACTTTTTCGACAACTTTTTTAGTCGTAACTTCCGGAGCCATGAATTCATGGACGTTGTAGTCTGAATCATAGTCAGAGTCTGAATTGCATTCTGAATCCGAATGGATTTCGATTTCATTGGTTTTTTCATTAGAAGCAGCCTCTTTTTTATCGTTTTCATCCTCGTCATCTTCACCAATAATTTTTACTCCTTGTTTTTTATACGATGATATCAATTTGTCGATTTCGAAATCTTCATCAATCTCAGTTTCTAAGCCTTTGAATATGTCTTTATCAAACCACAATTGTGCTTTTAGCACATTCTTAGTTTTTTTGTCTGTATTATCAAAAGTTTTGATCAAGGGATGGCTTTCCTCTTCTTCCTCGTCATCATCAATCACATCATCCATTTCCTCACTAACAGCAAATTTCACCTTCTTTTGGGGAATCGCAAGTGTTTCATCATTTTCAGAATCACTAAAACCTAAGCCTGATTTTACAGATTCGTCGTCATCCGACTCATCTTCAGACTCATCTTCAGAAAATTCCAACTCACTCTCATCATCTTTATAAAACAAGCCTGAACTGTCCAAACGACTTTCTTCCTTATCGTACCGTACTATTGCAGGTTCTTTTACGTCATCGTCTTCGTCACTTTCAGCAAGAACATCTGGACTCTGATCAACGACTTTTTTAAGCTGATCGCGTGATCGTATTTGTTTTAACGAAAACATTTCAAGATCCTCTTCTTTTGGACCTTCATCACCTTTAATAACCATATTCAAGTTCATTTTGTGTTGTAGCTTAGTTTTTTCTTTGTTTTCTTTTTTCTTCTTTCTCTTCAATTCCTTTTCTTCCTCTTTCTTCAATCTTTGGATTTCTTCTTTAATTTCTTCATCCTCCATGTCTTCCAGTTCTTCCAATGTCAGATCTTTCTTTTTCTCTTCCGGATCAGCTTCAACTACTTTGTCCTCTGATTCTGTTTCTTTTTCACCAAATAACTTTTTCATGCTCTTCTGCCAATTCAACAGCAAACGAAAATCTTTTTTACCCAAAACTTTGATATCTTTACAGCACTCTTTGATTTCTCGAGTTGTTTCGACATGATTTAAAATTCGTTCATCATCTATAACAATCTCTGAGGCATGCTCCAATTCCGGTATACCTCTATTTTCAGCATTAATAAAATCTTTGACTGACACTCTGTGGTACAAGGTATAGTCATTTTCTGGATAACCTTCTGCCTTGGCTTTCTTCTGTTTGTCAGGATTGAAAATATTAACTTTATGCTTGGGCTCCAAATCCAGTTCGGCAAATACATGCTTTGGATCTAGTAATTTTGGATCAGGCTTAGCTGGTGCGAGGTAGGCTTGACAAACCACGAAAATTTCAGCAGATTCATTACGTGAAGCTTGGGGTTTTGTAGCATGTACCTAAAATTAGAATTGACAATTGCTCACAACTATCCAGTTCACTGAAAAACAACGTATTAAAATATGATTAGAACTTACCTTTTTAAAAAGCTGCTTAAACACATGAAGCAACGCCATATAGTCTTTGGACCTGAAAACCTTGGTTATAAACCAGCCTCCTTTCCTCAAAAACTGTGTAGCCAGTTTAAGAGCAGAAAGAGTCAGAGTGGACTGCTGGAACGCATCGTGCAGCCAATTCTGTCCAACGTTAGGTGCACCGTCGTTCAACACCAGGTCAGCCTTCCAGGTTTTCAGCTCTCGGCTGAGATCCGTACGACACTTGTCTGTTGTGATGTCGCCTAAAATGTTCAGACAACCAGGCACCGGCTTGATGGGGAACAAGTCGACGCCGATAACGATGGACGAAGCGGGCATGTTCTCGTGCGCTACCTGCATCCAACCTCCTGGTGCTGCGCAAAGATCTATGCATACTCGCGATTTTTGGAGAAAATTAAATTTACGATTCAGCTGGATCAACTTGAAGGCAGCTCGAGATCTATATCCTGTAATTTAATTTTTGGTAAGCAGTCTAATGACATGAGCAGTAAATTGTTTGTGAGCAGAAAAGTAAACAACATTGTTGTCTTCATACCTGTCTCTTTCGCCAACTGATAGAAGCGATCTTTGCGCTGTTTTCCAATTTTGGCCTTTTTACCCATTGTTGTGGCGTTGTTTTTTCACTAATTAAATAACACTGTCCATGCCAGTGCGATGGCAAACACACAACAAGCACGTGTTGTCGAAATCGGTCACACGCGGAAGAGGTTATGATCTTTGGCACTGTGGTTTTTTTTTCTGCTACGCTCTGGTGACTGTGGCCAGTGTGGCCTAGGGACTTTATCGTTCTAGAAAAAGTTTCCCTAGACAAAAAAAGTGCATGTTTTTCAAATCAGTTTACAAGACAAGTAGATTGTTGAATCGACATTTTCTCTCTTAAGATAAACTATTACTCCAACATTAAGACTACTCTCAATATTGTTTGTTGATCAATATGTAAGTATGTTCATGCAATTGTATCCTCACAGCTCCCGTATAAGCATACCAGTTTTTTCTCTCTCTGCTCGCTACGATATCATGTGATGTGCCAAACTCGGACTTCCCAATGGCGTCCCGTTTTATTCTCATCTTCCTCTAAAATCTACGTCGTCTTGTCGTCTACCATTTAATTAATGAAATTCAGAATCTGCAATCACCCCTGAAATTTTTCATCGATCAACAAACACAAAGAGAAGTAATACTGTTGGAAAAAACTTATCGCTCGTCATATCAGCATAATTAATTAGCCGGGTAAAAAAAAGACGTCGACGCATTCTTGCCGAAGCTCGGTGTTGATTTGCCTAGCGCTCTCGACGCCGAAACTGCTCAGAGTGCTCAGCCAATCACCGGCGTCGGTTTCTTTTCGTCCGTTCGATTGACCAGCCTGCTGCGACATGGCTGCGACACTTCCAGACGACATGCACCGCGTATAGTCCACGACGAGTCCATACTCCATACTCCATACTCCATAGTCCATAGTCCATAGTCCATACGCACGTATCACACTGGTCACATCACACACTGCATGCATGCAGGCACACACAATAACACGCAATCGAATTCCCAATTCCCAAAATGGCTGGATCGCGAGTGTAGCTGGCCGCTGCCGTCCGTGATTTCAATTGGTAATAATAAATTAAATTGGTAATAGCCGTGGTCGCGGTACTGATTGCGTCCATGCAGCACCGCCGAATCAGCGGAATAATGCGGGAACGCCTCGGTGCTCGGTAGTAGTGCAGTAATCGTCAAAAATAACAACAAACGCGGCGTGAAGGTGAAGAGCACGGCGACGACGACGACGACGACGACGAGGAGGAAGAGGGTCACCAGGCACGAATGTGTGCGCACGTAAAGCTGGTGGTGGTGATGTGTATGATTCGTGATCCGTGATGCGCCGGACGTGGGTGATGCTAATTATACTTTTAGATCCGTTAGCTCAGCAGAGCGAGATAAGGTACGACCACGTTCTCCTTATACGAGCTGCGTGATTTTCACGCGTGCACGAGAGCGATCGCCCGAGTGCGCAGTAAGTACAACCTATTCAACCAGCCTTTCCTCCTCATCTAATTTAGGGGTGTTACTAAAATGATGTGTTGTTCCTCTTATCAACTTCCGTCAACAGTGAGAGCTGCCGGGTGAAAGGAGCGTCGTCGCCAACGGCTGCAGCAACAATAACATTAACAACGACCGCAGCGGTAATCGCAACGCACACGAGCAATGTCGCAGCATGCGGAGTCACGGGGCCGGGGTAGGCCGCCCAAGCTACGGAGCGTGTGCACCTGGTGCGGCGTTGTCAAGCAGATACTGAACTACGTGCTGCCGACCCAGCACAGTCGCAAGGAGTTCTGCTGCGAGACCTGTCTCGCCGAGTTCCGCAAGGCCTACGTCCGCGGAGCCTGCGTACTCTGCGACAACGTCATCCGTGGCAACCCGGTGCGCCTCGAGACCAAGAACGAGCCCCACAAGGATTTTTGCTCCACGGTATGCCTCAACAAGCACCAGAAGAGAGAACTCCAGCTGCAGCGGGCCGGTCAAAACAGCCAGAAGCTCAATAACAAGGAGGAGTCCCAACAGCAGCAACAACCGCTGTTGGCCACAGCACCAGTGCCAAATTTCACGAGCAAACAGACCACTACAACCACCAACACCACCACGACTACACCTATAAACAACAATAACAGCAACAACAACAATAACATCGGTAACAATGCGCCCGCGACCTTCAGCGGGACTCTGCAGACCTACGAGACTTTTGTGCAATTCGACTGGGACGTGTATCTCAAGGAGACGGAGAGCGAGGCTGCGCCTATTGAAAATTTCAGGCAGTTCGCGGAGCCACCGGTGAACGATTTCCAGATCGGCATGAAGCTGGAGGCTCTCGATCCGAGAAACGTCACCTCCACTTGCATTGCTACCGTCGTGGGGATGCACGGGCCAAGACTTAGACTGAGGCTCGATGGGTCTGATAACAAAAATGACTTCTGGCGCCTGGTAGACAGCAGTGAGATTCACCCCATAGGCCACTGCGAAAAGTCGGGGGGAATGCTGCAGCCTCCTTTGGGTTTTCGCATGAACGCTTCCAGTTGGCCAATGTTTCTGCTGAAAACTCTCAACGGAGCGGAAATGGCACCGGCTAAGCTCTTCAAGCCCGAACCCAAAGCCCCGCGTTGTAACACGTTTCAAGTGGGACAGAAACTAGAGGCCATTGACAAGAAAAATCCGCAACTTATATGTACAGCAACTGTTGGGGCTGTGAAGGATGACATGGTGCACATAACTTTTGACGGCTGGAAGGGTGCGTTCGACTATTGGTGCAGGTATGATTCTCGAGACATTTTTCCTGCAACCTGGTGTTTGAGGAGTGGTCATCCGCTGCAGCCACCCAGGCAAAAAACAGGACCCAATCGATTTAAATCCCGAAACAGCAACGTTTTACCAGTTATGGCTGTGTCTGGAAGTGGATCTGTAAAAGAGCCAGCTGCAGCTTTAGTTAGTCCAGCTGCGGGCTTGAGCGCACCACCTCAGCCAGCTACAGAACCTGATACCAGTACAACTAGCAATAAAGCAGTGGCCATTGAGAATATTAATTTTTATGTCAATCACAACTGTTCTTGTGGTCAGTTCTTTGACCAAAGGAAAATCAAGGTTATGCAAGCACATTTCAGTGGTCGAGCAGAATCAGCCATCAAAGATGCATTCCAGGCATTTTTAATGGCAGCGATAGGTCCAAGGCAAATATTGAGTTTGTTGCAACGTGGTGAGGGTCAAAGTATAACATTAATCATAGAATCAAAACCTACCACTGTAGTTTTGCCGATTTTCCTGGAAGAAGAAGACGTGTATGTTTACATGAAAAGACAATTAGAAGTTCTAGGAGCTTGTGAAAAATTACTCTCGAGGAGAAAAGAGCCTTGTAAAAAGTGTATAGTTGCACAGCAGCAGCAACTGCAACAACAGCAGAATTTTGCGAGAAAAGATGAATCAAACACCATGAATGGCACAGGAGAGAAGAGACGGTGGTCGGCAGACACACAGCAGGAGAACCCGTCGTCGACGCAACCACAGCAGCCGCAAATAACAAAAGCACCTGCAATACAACATCTTATTGTAGAAGCTCCTCCACCTCTCAAGCAGCCAAGGAAATCCGTTCCTGAACTGGAGGCTGCGACGTCGACGACGCAAAACGACAATCTCATCAGAGTACAGTCGGTGGAGCCTGCAGAATGGACGGTCGAAGACGTAGTGCAGTACATCCGCATGACTGATCCAGGCTTGTACACCCACGCTGACCTATTTAGGAAACACGAAATCGATGGCAAAGCGTTGTTACTTCTAAACTCGGAAATGATGGTGAAATACATGCAAATGAAGCTTGGACCAGCCCTGAAGATTTGCAACTTGATTAATCGTATTAAGGGTAGACGGCATTTAATACTGTGATTATCTCGCACATGAAAATTGTAAATCTACCGAGACCTGCATATTTTTTCATGCAAAATTATTACCACGTCATGTTATTATTTTTTTTTTCCTTTGGTCTTATAGTGTATGTACTTGTTGAGGTGATTGTACAGTAAAAATCATGTCAGAACTGAATTTTTTGATGTTTAAACATTTTTGTTATAGTACAACAGTAGTAAGTTTTTTGCAGTCGCTTCGTTTAAGAAGAGATTCATGTAGGTGAACTAGTCGCTTATGTCTGTTTTTGTTTTGCTTTTATAACTTTGTAAAGATGATTGTAATATTAAAAGCACGTTTTCTATCATTTTTGTATCATATTAATTTAACATCCGCATTCTTAAGTACAAACGGGGTTTACAATTTTTTGTTGATAAATCGACAAAAATTCAATTTCTGGATGTTTTTACTGTGAATATGTCTAGGAGTTTTTATATTATTAGTAATTAGGTGATTAAAATAAATTTTAATTATTCTCTTGAAGTTGACTATTATGAAACAAACATTAAATTTTTAAAGCATGTTTAAAAGTTTTTAAACAAATCGATAAGTGAGACATCTTCAAACAAAATGGAGCATATAGTGTACAAAAATATTTGTTTTTTCTTTTTAATTTTTACTGTAGCATAGTTTTGATGAAATGTTTAACTCTTTAAAATTATGCATCATAAAGTAATATGTTTTTTTTTTTATTAAAAGTGTGATGGCTTTAATATTATAATTCCACATAAGATGATGGGCTCAATTTATGCATTTGTCAAAATTAAAAAAAGACTTAAAGTCTCAAAAATGTAATTTTTGATAAACACATTTTAAGCCATCTAGATTTCTAATACAAGTGTTTATTTTCTCATCTTACTAAAGGTAATTTATTATATTAATTAGGTAAGAGTAATCACAAACAATTGCACATATTCTACACATTTTAATCTTAATCAGTGAAATAATATCAACTGTGATTCCTAAAGTTGTAAGACAAAACAGTGGTGGATGACTGAAAAAAGGAAAATCTTTGTAATTATTGTACAATGATGTAAGTGACAGTGCGCATTGATGACTGTAGAATTTAATGTTGATGTATACATTAATCAAGAAAAAAAAATAATGTCAAACAGACATTATTTTGCTGTAAACTAAGCTAGATTTAAGAATCCTCGTCAGTTAGCTTGGGTCGATGTTAATGATAAACCAGGTTTGAGTACTAAAAAACTGCTTCAATAATTTTTCCGTCTACCAGAAAAACAGAAAATTGGCTTGAAAAAATTTATTCGATTAACAAAATTAATTTCTGCAGATTATCGACATAAGTACCCTACAGTAACAAGTGTATCAATCAATCAAACCGAACGTCCAATGAACATAGTAAATTTTTTCTCAACTTCTGAAGTATTAGAATTTAAGAAAGAAAATCTTTTTTGTAAGCGTTTGTTTTTATTATATTTTCAATTATTTTTCCAATGTTATGTTTTTGATTCAAAATAATAAAGTAAAATTTACTAAAAATATAATATATTGCCTAAAGTTCCTCTATCCCATTTCAAAATACAATAATTAAACTGTTTTTCAACACATTTATTGACTGATAACAGTTTTCATAAATACTTTTTATACAATCAATTGATAATTAAATTGCTACAATAGGACGACTTCCATTCAGTAACTATACATAAACATATATCTTATAAAGTTCAATGACTAACTTTTGCTGATGCTTACGCGCACATTTCATACGATAACACAGGGTATAATAATTCCGAGCTAAAACAACAAAGGCGTTAGTATATTATATGTATATATAAAAAAAAACGCAGGATAACAGCTGTAATACTTGATCTTGGTTTTCCTTACTGCCCATCGAAGTTTGCGAAATCGGCAAACCCAAATCCGTCTCCACCCCCGACGCCGACGGTACTACCCGACGTCGTCTTTTCGGCGAAAGGATCCGAGGTGTTCATTATAGACGACGGGCCCAGCGGCGGGGTATTCCTCGCGCTAGCCGACTTTGGGGGTGCCGGCCTCGGGGGTGGCTTCTTGGCCTGCTTGGCGGGCAGTGCGGGACTCGAGCTCTCAGACTTGACCGGCGCGTGGAGGGCTGCAAAGGGGTCCTCGCCGAAGGGGTCCTTTACCTGGGCCACATCGGTCGAAGATCCCCTGGGCGAGACGCCGTCATTGAAGGGATCGTAGGACTTCTCGTTAAACGGGTCGCTCTGGAACGGCTCCGTTTTAAACTCGTCCTTGAAGGGGTCCTTGTTGTGGCTGTTGTTGTCAAAGTTGTCGCCAAACGCCGTAAACTTGGCGTCCTTGGATTCCTGGTTGTTGTTGTTGTTATTGTTGTTGTTGTTGTTGAAGGCGTTTTCCTTGTTGTCCTCATTGTCGGCCTGACTGTTCTTCTTGTTAAAGTTGTAGACCGACCAGTCGATTTTCAGATAGTACAGGGTCTCTGGAATGTTAGAGATGTCGCCTGAGTTGATAGCAACGTCGTACTGGGTGATCGCGTCGAGGATCTGGTGCTGCTGCTCCTCGAGTTGGGTCATCTGGGCCTTGGTCTGACTAATCTTGAGCTGGGTAGTCTGCAGGTCGTTGGACAGGGAGTTGAGCTGGTTTTTGCAGTCGTTCTGCTGGCTCTCAAGGCTCTGCTCCGTCATCCTCAGCGACTCGATCTCTTGGCGCTTGGTCTTGAGCTCGTCCTCCTGGGAGCAGAGGGTCGTCTCCTGGTCATCGGCCTGCTGGCGCAGCTTGTCGACCTGAGCCTTGAGGTCGTTGAGCCGCTTCTGCGCCTCGCCCTTTTGGCTGTCAAGTTGCCTAAGGGTCGCCGCCAGGGTGTCCAGCTCGCTCTGAAGGCTCTTTATCTCGCCGCTCTTAATCTTTATGTCAGCCTCCTTTTGCGATATATCCTGCTCCAGCACGTGCTTCTCTCGGATAATTTCAATCATGTCCTTGTTTATCATGTCGAGCTCCGGGTTTGAGTAGCTACAAACGTTGTTGTTCTCTTTGTTGCTGTCCGCGCCCTTCTTCCTGAACGACGGCGGAATCATATCGGGAGTAAGCTTGGCAGGCAGCTCTTTACCGCTCAGTTTCTGCTTTATTAGCCACATGGACAGGGCGAATTGTTCCTTGTTGAGTTTTCCACTCTGAGATATGTCGCACAGGCCCCAGATTTGCGCCAGAATTGCTTGGGGCAGTCCACTCTGGATGAAAATATCTTTGATTTCGGCTCCGGACACGAAACCGTCCAGATCCTTGTCGGCCTGAACAAACAACTTATCCGCTGCCATCTGGTCTTCGATGGAAACTATCCAGTCGGGTTTTGTTTCCTTCTCGGGAGAAAAGCCTGATATTAGCGGTGGTGGAGGAGCTGCCACAGCTACTGGTGGTGGTGGTTGTACTTGTGGCATTGGATCTGTTAGAAGTGTTCGATTGCTGTCCAGGAGTTCGATGGGTAGTGCATTGGGTATAGGGTGTTTTTGTACAGCTTTGCATACCAGATGCATGGCGACGAAGAATTCATGACGGTTCAATCTACCGTCTCTGTCCATATCGGCAAGATCCCAAATTTTTCCTAAGCTTTCGAGGGGCAATTTACTGTCCATCAAGATTCCTTTCACTTTGTTACCGGATACAAATCCACCTTCTGGCCCTAAATTTTGGAACAGCAATTGGTACTTTTCCCTTTCTGCCGAGGTAATTGTCCAAAAACTACTGAGTGTCGAGACATCGCCCATAGTTGGCGGAGGCACATCCGCATATATATTTGCAATAGTCAGATCAAGACCCTGTTGGGCAAGAGCACACAGTTTTAGGGCGACTATCATGCCTGCCTTGTCCAAGTAGCCACGCGAATGAGGATCTGCCATGTCCCATATTTTTATCAACAATCTCTCTGGCAGCTGAGATTTTTTCAAAAAATCAGCAGCTTCTTTTGGTCCAACATGCCCTTGATTGTTAGGATCAACCAACTTGTAATAACTTTCATACACGGACAAGTTGGAGCCAGCCACTTTAGTAGGTGTGGGTAACGTAGCCATGATTCTAGATTCGAGGAATTTTACCATCTGAAAAATTTACAAAAAATTTTGTAAAAAAGTTCCTATATCTGAAAATAAATTATTATCTGTAATACAAACCTAATCATTAATACTGTATTAGGCTTGACTGCTGTGGACTCCAAAACTTCTAGGGTTGTAACAAAAATTTCTTACAAAGATAAATAACAGTCTTCAAGACATAAACAACTAATGAGACAAAAATAATATTTAACAGCTATGCATATTAAGGATATAGATGCAATTGGACTGTCAGTCTTTAAGTATTTTCTAAACTTTAGAGTTTTCAACTAAACGTATTAAAATCTTTGATCGACAATTTTTAATACTCACAGCAACAGTACGAATTATCTTAACTAAACTGTCAATGTGCCTAGGTGCTATCAGAACAATTGTGTATTGATTTCAGTATCCAAAGAAGCATTGAGCTGTGCTGTATGTTATCACTCTTCCTATGACAAAAGTAATTAGGTACTGGAAGTTTAGGGCACATCAACATTTACGATAAACACACTGACACTGCATAAAAATAACGATTTTGAGAGAGCACAACACTTTCAATTAAAGATCAGCCTCAGCCATTTCGAAGAGATATTCTAGTCTAGAATGTAATGCTGAATATGCAGTCTGCGATGCTGAGTACTCTCTTAGGGTGAGGCTGAGGCCCGCTGAGGGCGCTGAGTCCTAAGACTTCTGGGGGTGAGGAGTGTGGACACTGTGGACTTGTGGAGTTAAGGACGGGACGCCTGCGCGAGCTCGTTGTTATCAAGTCGATGGTCGATAGAAACAAAAATCCGAAACGCCCCCAATCCCCAATACAAGATTTTCAGTTGGCAATGTTGGCATTACTGTCGTCATTACACTTGTATATATATATATATACATATGTAATACTTGATAGGAGGGAACGTCGCTGTCGGCGTCATCGTCGGCTGGGTAAAGTCGAAACCCCGAACTAGTAAAGTCTTTGTACAGTTTACATTGTTTTATTTAATTTATTAACAGTTTTGGCTCCAATATATTATTGAGCATTTCTAATGACACATGTAAGGATTCACATCGTTCGACCAACCTGTTTTAGGCATTCCTGATGTCCTTGACGTCTAGTGTTTTGGAGTATCTAACCTCAAAGCATTAAACTAATAAACTACCGACCAACTGTGTTGATGTTGTTCCTAACACTATGTTTTATTATTTTTTTCCATCAATAGTTCGACTGTGCAAGTGACTCCTTTTCATAGATGAGCAGATAAAGTGAATCCTGGTGCATTCAAAAGTGTTCCCGGATAAACTGTGAACATGGCGCAAAGGTTTCCGGTGCCGAACGCAGCCAGCAATGGGCCTCCTCCGCAGCGGTACCCGCCACCTCCCTCGGTACCACCAAATATGAGGCAGTACTCTGGTCCCAATTTTCCTGTAAGTTTGTTGGTAAAGTACCAAGTACCCAAATTTCAAAGCTTACTCAGGGCTATTGTCTATGATAATAAATGCAGATGCAGCAGAGGTCAGGTTTCACTCCTCCACCACCACAGATGGGTTCCGGAGGACCTGGTCCTGGAGCTATCATGAGGCCCAACCAGCCTTATTCAAATATGAGACAGGGACCAATGTCAACACCTCCTGGTGGCAAGAGGAGCGCAGACCAGCGTATGCCAATATCACAGCAAAAGCCGTAAGAGTCGTTGATTTTCAGTGGCAATGTTATATTTTATCATTCATTTACATTTTTCTTTTCAAGCTCCGATTATTACCATCTACTATTACGCATCTGCAAAATGTCAGATAGCCATGCGTAATGGTTGATAAAGAAAACTACTATGATGATTTCAATGAGTTACAGTTTGATTTTTTTTTCCAAGTTCTGCAAATCTGGAGCGTCGGGTAGATTCAAATTCATTTCATGGCCCACATCTCTCACCTTCAAAATTTCGTTTTGGTTTTTGAATTTCGTCTTTTTTTTCTTTTTTTCCTTTTGTCCGTTAAAAACTCATTTAGGCATTTTTGGAACAGTGACTTTTCACATTCCACTTCGAAAAAGAAGAAAAAATTAGCCGATAAAATTCTGCCGCAAAAGGTACGTGATCTAGTGCCTGAATCGCAAGCTTACATGGACTTGCTGGCGTTTGAGCGCAAGCTTGATGCTACGATAATGCGTAAGCGTCTTGATATCCAAGAGGCGCTCAAGCGACCCATGAAACAAAAGCGCAAATTGAGGATCTTTATTTCCAACACTTTTTATCCAGCCAAGGAGGCTACTGAAAATGAAGAAGGCTCTGTAGCCAGCTGGGAGTTAAGAGTTGAAGGAAGACTTTTGGACGACAACAAAAATGACCCTAATAAGGTGGGTATTCTGTCTGATGTGTTTAAAATAATTTATTGATAATGCTTTTTCTCTGACATCATCTTATTATTTACAGGTCAAGAGAAAATTTTCTTCATTTTTCAAAAGCCTAGTCATAGAATTGGATAAGGACTTATACGGACCGGATAATCATCTAGTAGAGTGGCATCGCACATTGACAACTCAAGAAACTGACGGTTTTCAAGTAAAGAGGCCTGGTGACAAGAACGTCCGGTGTACGATTCTTCTTCTACTAGACTATCAGCCTTTGCAGGTGTGAGGTTTTATATTTTTTTCCTTCCTCGGGCGTTTTTAAACGACTGGTGCGCTCTTGGTAGAAAAAATAGCATTCGCCACTAATGCGCATCCAGCCAGGGCGATCGCAACAGACGAAAACTAATATTTTTATGATTAATGATAATTGTAATGTAATCAATTTCTTACAGTTTAAGCTTGATCCTCGATTAGCGCGTTTGTTGGGTGTTCACACGCAAACACGGCCGGTTATTATTTCGGCCCTTTGGCAGTACATCAAGACTCACAAACTTCAGGACTGCCACGAACGAGAATACATTAATTGTGATAAATACCTAGAACAAATTTTCACGTGTCCTAGGATGAAGTTTGCTGAAATCCCTCAACGCTTGAATCCTCTGCTACATCCACCAGATCCAATCGTAATAAATCATGTCATTAGTGTTGAAGGTTTGTATTCTTGTAGTATTTGAAAATAATTAATCTGAATTAGAAAACTCATCGTCTGTTACTTTTAGGCACAGAAACAAAACAGACGGCCTGTTATGATATTGATGTAGAAGTTGACGATACGCTGAAAACGCAGATGAACAATTTTCTGTTATCAACTGCAAGTCAGCAAGAGATTCAGAGTTTGGACAACAAGATCCATGAAACTGTCGAAACTATAAACCAGCTCAAGATCAATCGCGAATTTTTCCTAAGTTTTGCTAAGGATCCTCAGCAGTTTATCAACAAATGGATTATATCACAAACCAGAGATCTAAAGACAATGACAGATGTTGTTGGAAATCCAGAGGAAGAGCGCAGGGCTGAATTTTACTTCCAACCTTGGGCTCAAGAAGCCGTTTGTAGATACTTTTATACTAAGGTTCAGCAGAAACGTGCAGAGCTGGAACAAGCTCTTGGGATACGAAATTCGTAAAAAAATGTACTATCGACATATCCTTGGTTTTGATGTCTTATAACGTACGCACACAATCGATTTCGATTGAATAAAATCATGAGAATGAATTTTTGTATCTATTTTAAAATATATGTTAAAGAAAATAACGAGAGTGGACGCGTGATTGAAAGCGAGTTCTGTGTATGATCAAAATGTGGCTCGTTGCATTGTAAATCAATATCCTGAATGACCGTCACAGTTTCCTACGTAGGCTTGTAAGAAATAAAATTTTACTTAATTAAGTGATTGTCTTTATTACTGCAAACATTTCTGATAATTATCAATTAAAAATATTTAATTCAAGTTAAAGTTTAAATGACAAGGCTAATTTTACTTTGCATTGATACCAACAAAACGAACGCTCGTGGCTGGTTCATTCAGTCAGTTCAGAACTTCAGTGCAGTGCGGCGGCGTCGTCCACGTTTAGTTGGAATAATGGCGGCCGGGCCTATTGCAGAACGCAATCAAGGTAAATATTATAATTTATTATGTTTATTTTATGAAAAAGTTAACAAACAATGGATATTGTGCTTAGTTTTTAATAGGAAATTTTTCAGTTTGAATTAAATGTTATACTTAACAGAAACCAAGGTATAAACTACTCATAACCTATAAGCTTTTCAAATGTCGTTAATGATAAATTCAACTATAATTGTTCTGAAGTACGAATTAAATCAAAGGTCCTGAAAGATAGTAATACATTTTTTCTTTGTTTGCCTTTCACAAAAATTAATTTCTTCCTGAATTGATTTAACTATTATTATCAAATGTGACAGAATTTTAATATGTTTATATTTTCATTTTAAGATGCCACAATATATGTTGGAGGTTTGGATGACAAAGTCACAGAATCCCTTCTATGGGAGTTATTTGTACAGTCTGGTCCTGTTGGTGAGTTCTGTTTTTCTAATGTATTGTTTGACAAGTTCACTGTTCAACCAGAGAACGAAATATATAGGTATATTTTTCTTCACAGTTAATGTACACATGCCCAAAGATAGGGTGACACAAATGCATCAAGGCTATGGATTTGTAGAGTTCATGGGAGAGGAAGATGCAGATTATGCTATTAAAATCATGAACATGATCAAATTGTATGGAAAACCCATTCGTGTAAACAAAGCCAGTGCCCATCAAAAGAATCTTGATGTTGGAGCCAATATTTTCATTGGTAACCTCGATCTGGAGGTGGATGAGAAATTGCTGTATGATACGTTCTCTGCTTTTGGAGTCATTCTTCAAACACCCAAAGTAAGTTGTACATCTGTTAATGATTACAATACAACTAAACAAAAATCACTAGTATGCTAAAAAAAAAAACATCGACCTTTCAGATCATGAGGGATCCAGAGACTGGAAACTCAAAGGGATTCGCCTTCATCAATTTCGCCTCGTTTGATGCCAGTGACGCCAGTATCGAAGCCATGAACGGCCAGTACCTGTGCAATCGGCCAATCTCCGTATCCTATGCATTCAAGCGCGACGCCAAGGGCGAACGACACGGCAGCGCAGCCGAGCGTCTTCTGGCCGCCCAGAACCCACTCAGCCAGGCGGACAGGCCTCACCAGCTGTTTGCGGACGCACCCCCGCTCATGCCTGTGATGCCAAACATGCCGATGCCCCATCCTCCGCACCACATGATGCACGGCATGGTGATGCCACCGCCACCACCACCGACGGCGCCGATCCCGCCTATGGGCAACCCTCCGCCGCCACCGGTGCCACCGCCACCGACGGGCTTCCCGTCCGCCATCCCGCCGCCACCATTGCCTCCGATGCCCAACATGCCATCCCATCCTCCGCTACCCCCGGGTATGCCACCACCACTGCCGCCGATGCCGAACCAGCAGACCCAACAGCAGAGAATGATGGGCCCACCTCAGTGGGGCGCCCAGCCCGGTCAGTTCCCGCCACCCCCGCCACCGACCGGTGCTTCGCAGTTCGGACAGTCACCCTTCCAGCCACCGCTGCCCCGAGCGCCTCCGACCTGGAGGCCCGGACCCCTTCCGCCGTTCCCTCCGCGGGGCATGCCGCCACCACCTCCACCGCACGATGGTACCCAGTACCAGTGAATTCTTGGAAAACCTATGGCTCGCTGCTTGCGAGTGGTCTGAGGAGAGAGACTTGGCTCTGGAATCGGGCCGTGGATGCTGAGGACTCGAATGTAATAATTGCTAGGCTCTACGTTGCGCGTGAGACTGTGTTTATGTTGCGACGGCTCGCTCGCTCAGTGGTTTCGTTGCAAGTGTATAAATAAATAAATTTAACGTCACTGACGCGGTCCGGGTCGTATATAGTTAGGAATTTTCCAGTGCGCGACTTCTGAGTAAAAGTTGTCGCGAGAGAAAACACAAATGAATTAGTTTTGTAATATTTAAAAGCCGTCGTTTGTTCAGACGATTCCGTAAGATTCGTAACAGTGTATGATTGACACCATGTATAGTACAGATTTTGTAAATTTCAATTTTTATGTACAAACGTATGTTTTGGAAAAAAAAAGAAAGAAAAAAGTAACCGGTATATAGACATATATTTAATAAAGTTGGTACCTAAATTTTAGCCAGTTTTAGTTATTTAACGGTCTACGACCCAGATAAGTTTCGTTTGACGCGCGAAAAGTCGCGTATGACTCCGATCAATGCGAACCTCCAACGAGCGGCTGCAAATTTCGACCTACATCTGTAATAATTGCACTCCAAGGATCTCGTTATGCAAAACGCGTTAAAACTATCGCGCTTATCTTTGAAAAAAAAAAAAGGATCGGATCACAAGTGCAGTTCTTTGTTGTGTATGTTCCAAAAAAAATACGACGATTGCACGTTTTGGCAGAATTTAAAACATGTTTCCGATCCTCAAGTATAGACCGCCGGTAAGAGTTCTCTGATGACTGTTGGACACTGAAAGCTCTATAGCCCCGATCCATCCAACTGACACACTTTCGGCACATCAAATTCGTACCACCTGACCACCAGCGACAAGTGCCATTCGATTACATTCCACCCATCCATGCCCCGGCAATTCTCGTTTCTCCTCGCTCGCCTGCAATACATTGCACTCTGAATCACAATTATATTACACCCACGTCGCAGCTATACTGTACTGTGATGGACTCGCGGGGAGTTTGTGAAAAAAGAGCATCTATAATACGCGCAATAGAAGAAACACACGCAATATCGACCCAAACGCGATACGAACAAAAGTACCCAGTGCCCGGGGAGCATCGGGAAAGCGAAATATCGATTATTTAACGGGCCAAGCTCTCGCGTGCCGGACTCGCACCCTGTATGTATACGCCGTGCGGCTGGCCGGTGGTCAGTGCTGAACAAGTGCGCGGTCGGGGAGCTTGCCTTCTTTTGCGCTCGCGGCATCGGGGCGGAAAAGTCGAGCCAATGAAACTTTTCTCGCTCCGAAAGGGTTTGATATATATCACTGTTCTAAGTGCGCGAGCGAAGCTTGTTCGGAGAGCGTTGCGCTTTTGTAAGTCTGCAGAGAAAAAACACCTATGATGCTAATATATGTGATACCGTTGCGCGGTGACGACAACGCACGTAAATAGAGTTGTTTCATCGAACTGATCGAGGAGCGCGTTTTTGGGGCGGATTTTGTTTGCCAACGATACCGATATCTCCATGGATCATCAAAAACGCGATGATACTGAGGAAATCATCCGCGAAACGCAACAATATACGTCGTGGAAACCGTGCACAAACAGCGCAGACTGAATAACAGTCGTTCGTCTTGGCATATTTTTCTATTTGATTTTTCAGCGTATTGATGAGCACACCAACGCTGTGTATAAAATACAAATCATCCACACAAACCATCCACTACTGGACAGGGGATCAACGACCCGTTCGTCTAATTTTCTTATAGCCGCACCTATGTGGCCCGCAAAACCGATAATCATCCGAGCAACAGTGTAAAATCCGCCTTGTACGGCCGTAAGATCAATTACTAAGTGGTGCAGCACACACATAGCGTATATAGTATAGGGTATAATAATACAATACAGCTGTCGTATGATGTCTCGTCTGTCGTACGAGTGCGTCAACGCGACCAAGGGAGCCGAGGACGAGGCGCCCAAGATCTTTCCCTGCTCTGCCGAGAAGGTCTGCATGTACTGCCCGAACCCCCAGTGCTGCCTGATCCTGCAGCGTCGGACGCCCAAGAACTTCTGGGAGACCTGGTGGTTTTGGATCGGCGTTCTCCTCCTCCTGATCATCGTGCTTTCCACGGTGAGGGAAGGGCTTTTTTTTTCTCTTCTTATTTTGCAACAGTTTTGGCGCCAATCGTTCTTGATGAGCGCGAAAAAAATAAAAGAGCAGTTGCTTTCGATCGAAGAGAATCATCGATCGCATCATCATCATCATCATCGCTTATTCAGGAGATCGATCCTCTCCCCCGTAAAACATTCATCGGATGCCTTTTAAAAACATCGTCCGTTTCGCGTACCATGTATCTATTTTGAGGTGTCTCGCTCGGTTAGTTTTTTCTTCTCTCCATGCTCGCTATCAGAAAAGCGAATCGGCGATCGATCCCGACAATGCAAACGAACGAGACTGTGCCGCGCGCTATTGTAACGCTTTCGCTTTCATAAAATATTTCAGAGCCACGGCCGCGATGGGTCAAATGTGATTGG
>JAPYYV010001020.1:0-26895 GCA_030522625.1 Copidosoma aretas
AGTGCATATTACTTGCACTTGTGATGAAAAATAGTGTGTGCAACTCGTGTGGTGTAGTTGCGTTGTTGCTCACTTGGGCGCTAGTGGCGCCCGCGTGCGAAATACGCAACCCCACTAGTTGCACAATGTACTAATAATATTTGGAGAGAAAAAATACACCATAAAGATATGAATAATAAAAATTAATAAATAAAAATTCATCACATTTTAAAGTAATACCATACTGCTTCATTTCACGGAAAAGAAACAACAGAAATATTTTTTCATCACTCTAACCTAAAAATCGCACCTTCGCCGCTTCTTTTCGGCTCTCGTGATGAAAAATATAGTACCGACCTGGTACTAGGGACGTTTTAACTTCGAGGAAGGCAGGAATACGTCCCTAGCACCAGGGTGGTAATATACTATATCACAAGTATATACAATGTCAATTTGCACGAAAAAAGAACAACTTGCTTACTTATCAGTGCGCGTGCTTCGCGTGTTATTTCGTAACTGCAAAAGTGTGAGCGGTTAAAGACATATTGAGTAAAGTACTTTCGGTTATTGGAATACACTTCAAGTACTTTGTATTTTTGTATTTGTATGTATGTCAATGTTTTATTTTTTTTTCACCTGTGTGCCTCTACCCATGTATCCGTCTGTATGTACATACGAGTATGTAGCTGTCTTTAAGTGTTTGTAATTTTGAGACTCTTTTATGTTCATAGCATGAATTATTATTCCAGTTTTATCTCTAAGCCCTCACCTCTGTCTCTATGTGACTACTAAATGTTCTCTACTACAATATCTCTAATATCTCTACTCACTAAACTAAAGATAACTGGTTTGTTACTTCTACCCACACATACTTTTATTTCTGTCGTTGAATGTAATCTTTGACTTTTAATTTTTTGCCTTTATCCCTGTAGGTATCCTTGCATCAGTCATTTCAGTATGTATTTTGCATTGTTCTGCTTATTTGTCAACATACTTTTTTTTATGTTGTTCTTACCTCAATTCTTACGTTTCTAAGTCTTTGTATTCATCTGTGACGTATCTTCAACTATTTATTCTTACAATTGTATCTCTGTATCTCAAATTAATTTTTATTAAAATTTTTGTTCGGTATTTATTTACTTAGTGTCATGTCTTTTTTTTTCTTAATTCTGCATTTATCATTCAATTTTAATACATTCACTATTCATCTCCTATCAGGCGAATTTATAAGTTATTATAATGATTCTAGCAGTATTTTACAAATTTTCTGTCAATTTAATAACGCACCGCTACCGACTTAAGATGGTTGGGCGGTGTTAAGTATTAAACGTAAAAAAAATTAAAACGTTATATTTTAAGATTGACATTTTGTCAACTGAGTTACTCGTAACAATATCACAATATTTTTCGTAAAAGATAATGATGCTTTAATTGCTACGTATTGAAAAAATCTGTTTACTTGTACAAAAGAAAAAAAAACGAACAAAATCAAACACATCTGCTCCCCCCTTCTCGTCCTCGGCGCGTTTTCATTTTCGCCTCCATTCAAATAGATCCGGATCACAAGCCAGGCTCGGATTTCAGTCCCTCGGCGATCGCATGGGTATATACACGCGTGTCAATCAACGGGAAAAAAGATCTTTAATTCCCCATCCCAAACAACTCGCTGGTACATACGAAAACCAACGTTTTTTGCGCGCAAAGCTCACAACCCCCGAGACTCTGCGGCGCAGTTTTTCCGCCGCGCGTGTGCATGTGTTGTTAGCGGCTTTTGCGCCTCTAGCAGCGAGAATGCTTTTTGTCCCCGCTAATCCCGGCGGGATCTTCCTGGTGCAGGGGCTGGCTGAAAAAATAATTGAGCGCCCTTCCGGCGGCCTCGTGTTTTTGTTTCGAGCCCGTGCGCTGGAAATTATTTTTCCCGGCGCAAAATGCAAGCGGATTTTATTTTTTATTCTGGCTCGATTCTCTTTTCTCTTTTTTCATGCCGAACGTGGATTTTCTCGTCGAAACAGATTTTCAGCGGGGAAAACAAATATTTCTCGAAGTCTGGGAGAGGTTGATACGATAACGGCTTATATGTCGGCTCAACCTGTGCACTTAAAATGGAGTTAGCTTTTTTAGAGCAAAAGTAACAGCTTCTCGTTCATCGGTGCAACACCGTTATTACGAAAATGTTTTCTCGCGTTCGTAAGCTATGTGCTATCATGCTGCTATGTACGACACAGTTTCCGCAGGCATTTAATCCGTGCTCCTCAACGGAAAAAAGAATTTGTTACCGTAGAGAGAAAAGAAGACTACAAAAGCATGAACCGTAGTGGCGAAAGATATCGTCTTACACGTCGTGCGTGTAAAAACCGAGAAAACTGCCAACGAATCTCTCCAACGCCCCGTACCGTATCTCCGTGTACCCCCCCCCCCCCCCATTGCGTACACAAAACACGAGGCTTATATAACGGTAAGAAAAACCGCCTGCCTGAGCGTCACAATTACAATCTCGTCAAGAAGAAGGAGCAATAATTCCTGCGTCTCTTTTTGTGACCCCCTAAAAAGCGTGAACTATAAGTACAGGATTTTAAAGAACCCCCAGCTCATGAAACACCCATCGGCACTGGAGTCAAGTACAACAGCGAGACTGCGAGCAATAACACAAATCACGCTCGGGCCGAGCGCGGGGTCAGCGCACGACTGAGGTGACGCGACCTTCCGGCTTTTCATTTTGCCCTGCGAGTCGTAAACCTACTCGCGAAGGTGAGCTTTCCCAGAAAATCACGCCCAAGCCGAAATCGATTACGCGTCGGTAGGTACATGTAATACGTGCTGGCGTGGATAATCGAGCCTCTCTCGCTCTCTGGCGTCCAATTGTGCGTGCGCACAATGCCCTGCGTGGCCCTCCTCTGTCGGCTCGGACCCTTGAGCTCTGCGCTGCGAATGAAAGTATCCCAGAGATGAGAGGGAGAAGGCACTCATCGTGGACGCGGGTCTCTTTCTCCGTGCAGGGCGTGAGTGTACCGTGGATATGTGCGTGAACGCGAGGTCGAGGCTCTTGTTTTAGGGGGATGTCGAGGGAAAGCGAAAGTGAATCGAGTCGACGAGCAGAGAGAGAGAGAGAGAGAGAAAGAGAGAACGGAAGGGGCGGGTTTCTGAGCTGCATTAGGCAAAGTTGAACGATCACCTACTGATTTCCGTGTTTAATGATCGCCCGCACTCGTTAGTTAGCGGTATAAGGATCCTCGATCGAAGTGGATAAATGTTCATCAGATATTTAATTTATTATTGCGTATCGTTCTATAAGCGTGGAAGAACATCGTATCTCGGAAGTTTTTTTCAAAAACGTATATCTCAAATTTTTTTTCAAAAACCATCAAACTTATAATTTTTTTATTCAACGTCGTAATTCAAAAATGTTTTTTTTAAAATGTCGTACATGAACATTTCAAAAACGTCGTATCGCTAATTTTTTCAAAATCATCGTTTTTCAAAATTCTTGCATACTTATTTTTGCTATTGTCGTTTGGAATATAAAAATCCGAGTTGCGATTTTCTTCCGCAAAGGTGTCGAAGTTTGATCGCTTATCAATACATAATTAATTTCAGCATTAACACATATTTTATTGTTGTAATCCACCACGAATTGTGCCAATCTTCGACCAAGCTCAGTTCAAAGGCATAGTTTTCGTCCAAGCTCAACGAAAGGGCATCGTTTTTGTGTAAGCCTAAAAGGTAACAGTTTTTGTTCAAGGCGTTGATGCCTTGTTATTTTTTGGAAAAAACTATTCAGATATATTTTTGAAAATTTTTCATAAGATACGATGTTTTTGAGAAATTTTTTTCTTACGACGTTCTTCCACTCAAACTATTTCTCGAAATTTGACCCAAAGTACTTGGGTACGTCTGTAAGAGTGTCGCGGCTTCCCGCTATCGTAGTTCTCTCGAGTTTTCCGATTAGCCATGGTCATGCTTCCACGCCACTCGATCTAACGAAAGCTCGACTAATACTCTACCACTGAAGGAGGCGCCCATGCTCGAAAACTTTTTACCATCGATTTGATCGAACCCCGACAACCGCACATAGTCACAAAAATCCCAGCCCCACCTCCACAAAGAGCTCAATTTCCTCACTCCCTCACTCCCAATAGCAAAAAGAATAATAAAACGAAAGCCCTCAATAATCCAACCAGCGAGAGCGCATAAAAGCGAGCCCCGCCATTATTTACGCGCTCGACCGAGCGGACGGATCCAAGGGCCGAGCGAAATCAAGAGGCGAGGAGGAGGACGAGAGCGCAAGGGCAAATCGTGCACTGCTAGCTTTTTAGCCCCGGGACGGACGGAAGAGCGAGAGGGTCGGGTGTCTCTCGGTCGAGCGACGAGGGCCGAGATTAGGCACGCGCCGCGACCTTCGTAATGAGCCACGCGGAATGCAGATGTACGTAGGTGAGCGCCGGTGGGCTTGAAGAGCTTCGGCCGTGCGTTTTGGGGAGCGGGTGCGGGAGATGAGAGTATGGGTACGGTTGATCGAACTTTTTATCGGGAGTAAGTATGTAGTCTCGCTGTGGGAGCTCCGCCTGGATGGCCGCTTGCTACGAGTTTGAGGCGTTTGGCCCTTGTACTTAGCTCGCGCGCTCGATACGTGACGTCGATTTTAGTGGCGATAGAGGGTCTAATTCGTTTACGCGCGCTCGGGCTTTTGTACAGCTTCATAGCAGTTTCGTTTTAGTTCTCGTGGGTTCGCTCTCATTCTCGACTTTAATGGATTTTCAATGCTGCTGTGCTGAGTAGAGTTGTCGTATTTTACTTGTACTATCAGGTTGGAGTTGACTTGAAATATAGCAAGCTCTTAGAAAATGACAGCACACTCGCCAACTCATAACAGAGAAATTGTGAGGAACAGATACACATTCTCATTAGAAGCAGTTTATTTCACAATTACAGTTTACATTATTAGCTCATATAACAAATTATGACAATCCTATCTTGAAAAGAAGAATTTCGAATCAAGCCTCTTATTCGTATTGTGATTGGCTGGAGATGATTGCATGACTGTAATTCAAGCGAAACCCGCGGATGAAAAAAGAAAACAAGAGTTTCTGAAATTTAATTATAATTTTTATTCAAAGTTTTTACGAAAATTGTGTTGAATTACATGATAAAAATTTGTAATTGAATGTTTCCTTGATTGAAACCAAAATTTGGACGTTATGTATGATTTACCGTAATAACACCAACGTGTAGTTTACGTACAACGCATGTTTGTTTTTTTTCAAGCCGCAGACATTATCGGCAACAGTTTTGAATCGGAGTGAATTTAATGATATCTTTTGTAATGTCTTATTATTGTGTGCTCACGTTTCAATAAAAATGTTTGTCAAGAAATAACATAAAATTTCTGTTATAAAGACATGCTAATCACACATGCTAATCAAAGTAAAATAAAAGCAGTCAATGCTGTAATAAGCAAATTAAAGAAAAATATGTGTCATCAAAAATCGCGCAAAGTGCACCTGGCATGTCTAGTATTCAACAAAAAATTTAAAAAAAACTTAACTGTTGCTTCCAGTAAAAAAATTGCAAATTTTTACTAAAAAAAAAAAAAGTAATAAATACTTTAATTCATAATTTCTACCAATATTATTTGATAAGGCTGTTAATATTATTATAGGGCTTAACAAAATTGTTCGATCCTATTATTATCTGGACTTTATATAATGCGTGATTATTAAAACGATTTCTTAAACATGTCACAGATAAAATTTCATTAATTATTGTATACATACGTTTAAGTAAAGAAGCTAAATAAGTTACTACATCATATGAATTAAATATTTCGAATTTCTGACGGAGTTCAGTGCTTTCTCTTTAAGGAAGACTCACATCATCAAGAAATTCTTATTTCATGGGATAGAAAACAAAACACCATTCCAATATTGTAAATTTGATAATTTTTCCATTGAATCAGCTACAATAAAATTGAATACTATTCACAATAAAAAAATTTACATAGATCGAACGTACAATTCATAGACAAAAGGATACCACGTCATTATTAATATTATTATTATTATTATTATTATTATTATTATTATTCTTAAATCGTAGGTCGGGAAATTTTCCCTCCTTCCCATATAAATATTCTTGTAGGTAGAGAACACCTAATATCGTTCGAATCAAAATAGTGATATTCTGCCTGGCGGCACAATGGACCAGCCTCGAAAACCCGATACCCCAAGCTCGGGCTTGAATTTCCATCCGTATAGAGCGCACTCGTGAAAAGGGCCCTGAATGCAGAGAAAAAGTTCGAACGTTTTTTATCGCCGATGAATGAGAGTGACATACGAGAGAGAAAGAGAGAGAGAGAGAGAGAGAGAGAGAGAGCGAGAAAGAGAGAGAGAGAGAGTAAAGAGAGCGAGTTCGTCGACCTTAGATTGCGTCGCATGTACACTCCTGAGTTCCGCTTCTCGATTCTATATGGGTCACGAAGTGTGCGGGGCAACAGATGTGTGACAGACCCCATGCAAATCTACGATGGCCTCGTCAAATTTCAAGAGCCTTTCCGATGAACGTGACAGTTTAGATCTGGAGACGGGTCTATGCGTATATATACGAGTGTGTCTGTGTTCACGCATAAAATTGAATTATGCGCGTGTGTTTTCTTTTATCGCAAGGGCAGCCGCTTCGAACGTGGCGATGAAACATTTTTATGGGTCCCAGGTTGAATTAATTTATCGCCCGGGACTGTGTGTACATTGTGATTCGGATTTCGGGGGCCGGGTATAGTATGTTTTTTCAGAGTGCGGCATATGAAGCGCGTCCTCTCTGCACTACTCGTGACCTTCTTTGTTACTGGCGCTGGTACTTTTTTTTCTCTCTCTCGTCGCGACAATAAAAATATTTTAATGGCCCACCATTAGGGGCAGATTTGTGGTCGCAATTAGAATAAAACGCGAATAAAGAGAATATTTATCGTTGCTCGGCTCGTAATGTGGTTATTGGAAAATTTTAATCTGCTCCGGTGCATATTTAGGGGTTGAGTTCGACTGTGTTCTTACTTGCTGCTATGGAGCAATGGGAATGGAAAATTTTATTATTTCTCATGCTTATACAATGAGTAACGAAGTTTAGTGATACAATTACTTCTGTTTGCCCATTCTGGATTTTCAGTTGGTAAACTGGTTAGTTTAAAAAGTACCTTCTTGGAGCTCTGTATACAGAAGTATTTGAGAGAGGTAGGAACCACTTTTAAGTTGGCCATAATTATATGTAACCATTATTATACCAGGATCATAATTACAGTACATAGTATAAATACATTATTCTTCTTATATCCGCGGCTGATATAATGGTTTTTTAGACTTCAGACTTAAAAGCAGGGATCTTTAAAAGGTCGGTTAAAATTAATATGAAAGGGGTTGAAACTACGCTATTTATGTAAGATACCAAAATCTAGTAATATTTTTTTTCGGTAGGAAGAACAGAAAGAGATATTCTTGAAAACCAGTAAATAGAGAGTGTGAAGATCATGAAAAAATAATCAGATGTGGAAAAAACATACATAAGAAATAAAAACGACCCCCAAATTTAGCTAAACCAGAAGAACCATAGTATATATATTCATTTTTCAATATATTAAGGATTAACAATAAATAGCTATTCTACAAAATGCATAAAGAACAATTTTTGTTTAATTTATTAAATATTTTTTTTATAAAAACATAATTGAGGGTTGTTTTTACCCCTTAGCTAAGTTTTAAGCATTTTTTCACACCTCTGCTCTGAGTCTGCTATTTTCGGAGAAATTATTGTTTATCGTAGATATGGAAAAAAATATATTCATAAAATATGAGACTTGAGAGGAATCTTAAGATTTTGCCAAATCAAGAAATAGTTTTCACCCCGTCACTATTTTTAACTATAATCAACCCTTTTTTCCATGATATACACTTGAAGTAATTTGGAAGGGGTAATTTTAGCTCATTGCAACCTTAACCATACCATTACTCTTTTGTATTGGTACCTTTTGAAATAGTTACATTGTATTAGTCGTGAATGAAATAAAAAATTTTTTTTTTGAAACATTTTGTTAAAATTGACGACTGTAACGGTAATTTTCACCCCTTTAACTCTTTTTTTTGCATCTGTCTATGTTTCTTTAATCTGCATTTAATTAGCTGTATGCTTTACAAAGCATTATCCAGTTTGATTGATCTAGTCGATGGATATTGTATTTATAGAATGATAACTACATTTACCTTACTTTGCGCCGTAAAGGGTTGTACTGATGCTCAGGGTAGAAAAAACCACCTTATTTCATCCCTCCATCTGGTGACTGCCAATAAGTCGTAAGAAGACGATAGAGATACATCACTTCGGAAAATACATAGCACAGCCAATTCATTAACCATCCTCGATGATAAAAGTTCTTCTGAGTTTAAAGAGCCTTCCATGATCGACTTACCATACCAAAGAAAATCGATATGTGTTCGAGGTGAGGGGTGAAAATTATTACGTAATATGAAAAATTTGCGTAAAGAAAACTTGCGTATTCTAATTATCGAACTATGCCACTATCTTACAACACAATCCCCGAATCCAGACATTTCGGTTAGGACTTCAAGCTAAATTTTTCGTATCACACCCTTCCCCATCGCACATGGTTAGCAGGGTAAACCCCGACTCTCCAGTAAACAAGTGATGGCTTTCCTGCTTATGTCTCGCACATGAGTATGATAACCAAGTTACGACCCACGCGAGAAATTGGAAGCCATTCAAACTCGTGCGGTGCACATTTGGTATCAATTCTTTAAACTTGCCCCTTTCACGTGTATTTATACGCCGACTTGTAAATATAGCTTCTGGCGGGAGAAAAATTCTTTCGTCGCGAAGAGCGTAAAAATACCATGCGCACAGGCTAATTAACTCAAGGAAGGGGCTGTGGAGTGTAATATTTTCTAGAAACGATTCGTATCGAATACACCTCTCCACTGAAGTGTGATGACAACCGACGATATCGCGAAGACTACTCCCGGTTTCCACACTCTGATCATCTAGTGTGAGAGCTACATTGAACAAGCCGATATTTAACGATCTCACATTCTCGACTCGCATTTTATTACGCAACGGGCGATCATTTCGTGTGGCCCCGTAATACGTAAAATAGCCCACCACGCATAACCCCCCCTCCCCCCCCAACAATTATCAACTTCTTTTTTCCAACAGCAGTACGCTCGAGCGATCAACGCTCCCGCCTCGAAAAAAAAGTCTTCCTCGAAGGAAAAAAACAGTACATAAGGTCACAGGGTTGCACGGTTCCCATGCTTGTCAGCACGCTCTAGGCGTGCAAAAAACGCGAAGACCCGTAAGCCCGTGCCCCGCACCATCTTCCTGCGAGCGGCTTTTCCCGGGGCTCTCCCCTTGGTCGCGCCGTGCCAAAAATAATGCCCGATTCGTCTTGTTTCCATCCGCGCGCAGCCCGGCCCTCGTCATTTATCAAGCCGCTCGCGCTCCGCGGGCGTCAGCGGAGCGGCTCATGAGCATCCGTCTCTGAAAATCATCATCGGCCTCGTGTGCGCATGTGCGAAGCTGGTACGTTGCTACGTATTTCTTTTTAAACATAGAGCGGAGCCAGCGATCTCAAATGTAGCAACGAACTGTATGCCATAGTATCGCTGCGTTTGAGAACACTGAGCGGGGCCACAACGGCTGCCGAGGAAAAAAAAGGACAGCGCTGAGGATAGCGGTGGCGATGGGCATGCATAGCGCGCGGGAAGCCGAAGCGTGACACACTAGGAAACTTGGGACTCTGGCTGATCCACTTATACACCGCTGCTCCCTCGCTCCGCGTCTCTCTCAGGGGCTTGTTTCTGGGGTTTTATTCTACTCCGCTTTTAAGTACGCGCACGTGCTGCGCAATAAGCGCAAGCTCTTCTTCCTTTTTTTCACTATCACAATTAGATTTGAATAAGCAGATTTTCTATTGATGATACTGTCCCTAGGGCAGAAGAACGTTGTAATTTTAAAAAGTAAGAACAAAAAGATTAGAGATACAATGTTTCTTGAAATAAAATTAGGATTTAAAATAAAATTTCGAGATATGACTATGCTGAAGTGCAATTTAGAGATACGGCGTTTTAGAGATACGTAGTTTTCTAAACAAAATTTGGATGAACGACGTTTTTGAAATGAAATTCAAAGATATAACGTTTGGAGATATTATTTAAAAGGCGGATTTTTTCTTAAAAAATTTAGAGATATCAGTATTTTGAAATAAAATTCGAAGAATACACGGCGAATTAAAGGTGCAGATTTTTTGAAATAAAATTGTAATACGACAATATTAAAATGAAATTTAGATATACAACATTTTTGAAATAAAACTTGGAGTTACGACTTTTTTACAATAAAATTGAAAGGTACAACCATTTTAAAATGAAATTTAGAGATA
Source organism: Copidosoma aretas (assembly GCA_030522625.1). NCBI lineage: Eukaryota > Metazoa > Arthropoda > Insecta > Hymenoptera > Encyrtidae > Copidosoma > Copidosoma aretas. The sequence goes on from JAPYYV010001020.1 coordinate 10,415, forward strand.
CGCAGTTTTAAAAGTAAAGTTAAGGAATACAAATGTTTTAAAATAGAATTCTTAGTTATGGCATGTTAGGGATACAAAGTTTTTTACTTTAAATTTAGAGATACCATATTTGTGAAATAAAACTTAGAGATACGACATTTTTCAAATAAAATCTAGAAATACGACTTTTTATTACATCAAATTTAAAGATGCAACGATTTTGAGGTACAATTAGGTATACGACTACTTTAAAATAAAATCAGAGTTACAATAATCAAAATTAGGTGATACGACGTTAATAATATAAGATCCGAGATATGGAGTAGTAGAGATACGGAGTTTTCAAACAGAATTTCAAGATATGAAAATTTTTAAATAAAATTCATACATACAATGTTTTTAAAATAAAATTTATAGATATGAATATTATAAAACGAAATGAAAAGATACAGCGTGGAGATATAGAGTTGTTCAATCAAAATTTAGATGTACGACGTTTTTGAAATAAAATTTAGGGATGGGACGCACAGTAGGACAAAACGTGTTTTTTTTTCATGAATAAAATGTCTCCAAAACGAATTTACCAATCTTCATGATTCTTTCTGAAGCTTACAGCTTGTTTAATACAGAAGATAGGAAAATTGGTCCGATGTTTAAATAATTCACTTCAGAGGGTGAAAACCACCCTTAAAGTTGATTAAATTTGGAAAAAATTGTTTTAAATTCGATTTACTTCCTATAATCGAAAAAATCTTTAGAAATTGAAGAAAGAGACAAAAAGTACGTTGCAATATATAAAATGGATGATGTTAGTATATTGTAGGGGGTTGAAACTACCCTTAAATAAACTGGAATTGACGAATGGTCATGAAATCTGAAGAAAAAATTCGATTATTCATCTTAGTAAACTAAACGTATATTTGGGTAAATTATGTATAGACTCTTTGGAAAATAATGACGTACGGGGTAAAAACTATCCTTAAAACAGGTCAAATTATAAAATAATTATCATAAATTGAAATATTTTTGTATAAGTATAAATAATCTTTAAAAAGTGGTAGAGAAGATGGAAAGTATTATACTACATAAAATCGGTAATGTTGGTATGTTTTAGGGGGTTAAAGCTACCCTTAAATAAGATTAAATAGACTAAACATCACGAATTTAGTAGGAAAAATTTAGTTTGTTTATCTGAGTAAAGTGAATGAAAAATTTTCTTTAGTTTAGCTTATTCCTGTATAGTTTTAACTTGCTCGGACATACCAAACAAATATTCCGTGTATTATAACATACTTTCTAATTTTTCCGTGAATGATAGACATTTGTAGTGATTTAAAAAAAAACATTCAAATCAATTTCAAAATTTTGTTATTTTCGAAGCTTTGAAAGTTGTAATCGCCCTTTACGTCTTAACATTTTGAAAAGGCTGTACATTATTTTACAATATTATACGTTTAGTTAGCTCAGATGGACAAACGATTTTTTTCCTTCCAATTTTATGTAATATGGTCTATCGTAGCTTATTTAAGGGTAGTTTGAAAGCCCTACAACTGCAACATAATGACATCAATCATATTATGTATTATGAAGTACTTTTCATCTTCTTCATTAATTTTTAACAATTCTTCATAATAAGAGGCAAGATATTTAAATTTTAAATAATATAATGTATGCATTCAGTTTACTTCGATAATTATAATTAAACGATATTTTTCCTACTAAATTTATGATGTTTTGTCTATTAAAGCTTGTTTAAGGGTAGTCTTAACCTTCTACAGCATATCCAAATTACCGATTTTATTTACTATATTATACTTTACCTCTTCTCTATCACTTTTTAAAGATTATTTATGATTATACAAAAATATTTGAATTAAAAAAATTTATTTTTACTCGACCTATTTTAAGGGGTTTTTTTTTACCCCTTACATCATTATTTTCCAACGAGTCTGTATATAATTTAACCAAATATATGTTTATTTTACTAAGATAAATAATCGAATTTTTCCTTCAGATTTCATAACCATTCGTCAATTTTAGTTTATTTAAGGGTAGTTTCAACCCCCTACAAAATACCAACATCATCCATTTTATATATTGTAACGTACTTTTTGTCTCTTTCTTCAATTTATAAAGATTTTTATCGATTATAGGAAGTAAATTGCATTTAAAACAATTTTTTCCAGATTTCATCAACTTTAAGGGTGGTTATCACCCCCTGAAGTGAATTATTTAAACTCCGGATCACTTTTCCTATATTCTGTATTAAATAAGCTGTAAGCTTCAGAAAGAGTCATGGAGATTGGTGAATTCGTTTTGGAGATATTTTATTTATGGAAAAAAACACGTTTCGTCCCACTGTGCGATGTTTCAAAATAATATTTTTAAAAACCAGTTTTTTTAAAAATAGAATTTAGAGATATGGCGATTTAAAAAAACAATCAGATACACGACGTTTTTGACAAAAAATTTAGGGATACGACTTTCTTGCAATAAATTCAAAGGCTACGACCTTTTTGAAATAGATTTTAGAGATACTGAGTTTTCAAGGTGAAGGGATACGAATATTTCAAAATATAATTCAGGGTTATGGCGTATTAGAAATACAAAGATCCTTTATTTTCCTATATTTTAGCATTGTATTTTCTGCTTATAACCATCAATAAAAGTTTTAAGTCACACAGCTGTTCCCTGTACCTCTTGTATCTTTCAACGATTTAAGTGTTTTACTGTAGCACTTTAAGAAACCTGGTACTATAAAAATCCTGACCAAGTATTTAAAAACTCGAAACTTTGTGTGATCGTGAACTTTTGACGAAAAGAGACTTTTCGTGTACGTGAAAATATTCGGGCTATTCACACCCATTAGTAATTTAAAAATAAATCACTGATGACTTTCTAAGTATGATGAGCATCAATCAATTTGGTGGTTGTATTTTACCAAGGGAGATTTGTCATTCACTATATAATAATAATAATAATAATAATAATTATTATTATTATTATTATTATTATTATTATAACCGTTTTTATAAAATCTGTATTTTATGATATAACTGATCGATGAAAAAGCTCACGTGCAAAGCGCGCATAAATACTCAGCCTCACTAGTGCATTAGCACAATATACGCAGGCACGCGATAGAATTAGACGCACATAACCCTGGAACAGAAGCTACCGGTGGTTTTCCTGTTCTTCCGATTGTTTTTTTTTTCGTCCTTTTTTGCATCCTCTTACGTATACCGAGCGCTTTGCTTTCTCCTTATTTTCCCCATCGCTCCGCGCGAAGAGATCGCAGTTATTATGCATCAGCTTCCATGCGCGTGCGTAGGGGCTCTTTGTTTACGTGCACCCTACCCTGGATGTATACTTAGATAGGACTCTGCGTTATAAATAGCGCGGCAGCAGCCTTGTGCGACTCCTTTTCTTCTCTGTCTATTCTGAGCTTGGCTTTTCCGTTGCGCAACTATGCAAATCGTTGTGCGTGACTTTCTGCGCTTTCGTTTGGCAGCTGGCCTACGTATATATATATATATATATATATGAAGTACAAAGTGATATACATTGTGAATTACACGTGGTTAACGCCGCTGATCTTGTTTTCATGCAAATCAAGGTTTTTTTTCTATTCGGGAGCCATGACGTGGAGGAAAAAAATAAAAGAAAGGAATAGCGTCGTAAATAGCGCTATTCTAGTTGTGGGGCTTTCTTTTACTCATTTGATGCGATGAAAAAGTTAATCTGACATGTTTAGAGCAAGCTATTGTATTTTAAGTTTTCCAGTGATGCTGTAAGAAGAAAAAGTTTGAAAATGTATTTTACGAACCATAACTATCACTGCTGTCGTAATGAATTCGGGTTCGGTTAAATATTTGTACAATATAAGTAACTTGATTTGACGATGACGTAGCCTTGGCTACGTCAACTCGCCTCCCTAAGCCCCGAACAGTAAACATCACTGCGATGACAATATTATCGATACCCACGTGTCTTCTCTCTCCCTCTCGAACAAATGCGTGCATCGGAGAAAAAAGAAGACCGCCGAGAGAAGGTATGGGTGCCACTGGCCGGCTAAAAAGAAAATCGGGCGCCAGTTCGCTGTCAACGCCCTTATACGCGCACGTGCATACTTACGTGTCTCTGTTCAATGGCCACACGCATAGCGAGCAGCAGGAGCTGTACTGTGAAATGCGTTCTTGGCGCCTGACTCAACGCTATACAGCCCGCCAACAGCTGCTCCTGCAGCCGCGGGCTACTGCGTAGCCTTGCTCATTTTTTAGCCTGCAAGTGATATTACGGTAATACGGTATGGATGTTTCATTATTTTCACAGGCTAGTGTAACATATATGAAATCGTACAAACTCAGGTGGGTAATGATGGTTTTTTTTTTAAAACCTTATATTCGTAATTTCAAGCCACTTCTACGATTCACGCACTTGACGGTTCTTTAATCGTAAAATTTTTCAGATTCGATTCTGAACGAGAAAGTTTTTTTTCATTGTGTTATATTGCGCGGGTGAATTGGTTTTTCGGTGATTGCAATGCATGCGCAGATCGAAATCTATGATGAATCTGATACGTCGATAAACCGATTTATTTTGTTTGATGGTTTAGAGTTTTGGGGATGGAAATGACGAAACAATCGGACGTTTGTGATGTAATTTTCAAAACAGTCATTTCTTGTGAAAAATCAGTCGATTTATAATATTATTATTTGATGAACAACTTTTGTAAAACAATCTGAGGAAAGGAGTCACCAATCCATATTTTAGGTTTCAACTCATTCTGAAATTTTTCCAAAGCAATGAAAAAAAATCTCCTTACAAATGAAAAAACACGCGATCTAGAGGCTGATACAAAACTTATCACCCTACAACTCTCTGTTAATCATTGTTTACTCTCATAATTGATAGATACAGGAGACATAATAGAATTGTTTTTTTTGTGATATCCTATGATGTGTCGACTCTTCTATTATTGATCCATCCATGTTCATATTTTACATTTGTAAAGGCTCAAATGATGCTAGGACAATTGTTACATGTAAATACATAAACTGTGACATCCTTGCAATGTCTACTTTGTAGAAAACGTATGAACAAAAATGACGTATCTTTTTATCTCTCGCTCTCACTAAAACCAATCCTTCTAATTTCGAAGTTTACGCAAGCCCCCCTCGAGTCATTTACTTATACCCCCGACGGCGAGACCTCACTATAAACTCACGTGCCCAAGCGCGCGGCGATGATGACACGCCGAGAAATAAACTCGACGAAAGAGCGAGCAGCTTCCGTGCCGGCAAACGCGAATTCGGCACACGCCTCGCACACTCGCAGCAGGTTGCTGTGTACTATTAAGCGAGGAAGCTCAGTCGAGGCGCGCGCGCCCTTTTCTCTTTTTCCCTCTGAGATTCCCATCGCTCGCCCAATTAGGGAAAACCCGAGCGCGCAAATAGCCACGGCGCGTCCCTCAAACACGGCAGTGGCTCGAAAAGGGAAATACGGGACGCAGAGGCGTAATATTCGTTACGATTGTACACGCGGACGCGCATGTGAATTTCGCGCGCATAAGTGCATGAGCCGACGATAAATCATGCGGGCTGCGCCTCTTAACGGTGCGCCCGGAGGAACGGCGAGCGTGAAAAAAAGGGACTTCCCCGTGTACGGGGGATTTCGTATTGAATGCGTGGGCACACTGCGATGGAGCCGGGATTTCACGGGTGGCTCGCGTTCGGTCTTACGGTTCTCGCGGAGGTTGGTGCTTTTGGTTACGATTGGATTTGAATTTATGTTTAATTCAGTCTGCGGACTGTTTTCGGGTGATATTACGGCGCATTCATCCTGATAAAGGGCTTGGGGATCGTTGTTCCTCGTTTCGAATGACGAATGGTGGTACCTTCGTGGATGACGTTTCTCAGCTTGTTTCAGGATATTTTGCGTTTTGTGCTGTGAATACGAGTGTGTTATAATAGGCACGTTTAAAGCTTGCAGTTGAAATTACTGCATTTTATGAAATATATTGCCATATAGTTGCATACAAACTCTGACAAAACAGCCAAATGAGGTAAAAGTAAGAATATTGGAACGGTTTCTAGGAAAACGGTTTTCATAAGTACATGAAATCACTACTCCCATGGAAATGTGAATGGTTACTGACGTATCTCATCTTTCCCATGGATTCATAATTTTGACAAAATTTAATTTCAACTTCAATTAATTTTAAATCAATAAAAATCAACAAAATATCGATGCAACATCAATCTTAAGCATTTGTTAGTTATCGGCTATTCCTCTAATCGGATGGAAATTAAGAGTATGTTCTACAATTAGTACTTTTTCTAAAGGTCGAACATGAACCATTTATATTCTATAAGCTAAATAAATTTTCTCCAACACTTTGTAACACTGCGAGGCTTAACACTGTAGAAGTCAAATTAAGTTAAACTATTTTTTTTATTTTTCGATATCATACTCTTTAATTCACCCGCTCCAAACACATGACGCATAAATCTTGTGTTTATGATAAAAATTCACTATATTCCGTAGAAATGGTCAGTTAGTTGTAGACGAATTTGATTGCGCATTGAAAACTTTTCAACATTGCTGTAATGCATTTATTTGTAAATGTACGGAATTACAAATAACTCACTTGGATTCACCGTGTGTACCATGCGGTACATCATACCCCCGATGTTTCTTCTTCAACTTAGCGCAAAGCGTCCAATCACCCATCAATGGCGCCTTTCACTCGCCTCGTGGATGAGAAGACAGATGTATACATTAGCTGGAAAAGCAAAGCCCACGCGCCGTCCCTAATCCATTAATCTTTTTGGATTCACGCGTTCGATAGCCCAAGTGTGCGAAATCATCTTGCGCATTAATGCTATTACATACATAACACTCCCCTTTCACACTCCCTATGCGCGTCCAAACAGGTGTTGCCGCAACCGCACGAATAGGCGAAGCAACAATAAAAGTTTGAAGATAGTGAAACAGCCGCGTTTGCTTTAGCCGTATTGTGGTCTCAAACAATTGGTGTTGCACGTCAAATGCAGGTTACGCAAAAGGGCACGTACAAAAAGAAAGAGTGACCAGGTAATTTTCTGTTCTGATGCGTGAAGCGTTTATGGGCATGGAATCAATTTTCCTCTCAAAACAGCGACAAAGCGGATTTCGATGTAGGCGTACCAATACCTGATAACAACAAATATAATATCAAACAATAGTAAGTCAACATTCCTACTGGGTTAGAACCAATGACGCTAGGTCTCTTATATCCCGCGTCGCATGTTGAGCCATGAGCAATGTTATTGCAATATATTGCATATATGTATTGCCGATATATTGCAAACATATCGGAAAAACATGGCTAATACATGGTCAATGTATGATAAAAGCGTATCTTCCCACGCGTTTGCAATATATTGCCAATAATTACAACAAAAAATTTTCAACTTGTGGGCAATACATAGGAAATGTATCGGCTTTCGTGAAATAATCCAGCAATCACTGATATGGGCAATGTATTGCCAATATATTATGCTGGTTAAAGCATATTATTATTTTTTTTTTTCAGGAAAACACCAGTGATAACAATCAATTAATCACCAACTTAAAAAATTTATTCTTCAAATCACAACGATGCATTCATTACATTTTTTTTAATTTTCAAACAACATTTTTTTAATTACAATTGCATGAATGCCAGACATCGCCGAAGTCAAGCTTGTTGTGCAATTTTCTTGCATCATACTGACAAGCACAGGGTAATAGCTCAAGTACATTCTCCAGATCCTACAGAAAAAACAGAAAAAAATTTCATGAAGATCAATTATCTTTGAAACATTTATAGAAACGTTCTATAAAAAAGTAACTTATCTGATCTGAACTGCGGAATCCGGGACGAAAACGTAGCTGATGGGTTTGGACTGAGAAACGGTTGTAGGTGCGGATGTACGGAAACTCACCATGTAATAGCGACACCAAATGAAAATGTGGCTAAGGCATGGGCAGTTGTAACCTATTAAGAAAATTACCTTTACTCTCATGCACTGGTGCTTTTTTCAAGCATTGTATTTCGTATACGAATGAATGTAAATCTTAAATCTGAATAAAAATTTGTATAAGTTCATTATTTTTTTGACCAGTAAATTTAGGGGTTATTAGAGGTTTTCTTTTTTAATTATTCAAGTGAGAAAAATGACTTTATCTTTTTTAATTTACGGTTTGATTCAGTATCAAGCAAATCCTCAAAACAATATTTTTGGTGTACTCTATCTATAGAAGGTTAGTAAAAGAAACAAATAATGTATCCCAATACGAAAACATATTTTACATATATGACATAATTTATGTGGACAATGATGAACAAACGTTGTTGAAATTCATCGATAGGTATGCCTCGAAAATTGTGCATCCATGATTTCCGCAGCATACGGAGGAGGCTACGGGGCCATCTACGAACGTCAATGGACGCCAAAATAGCTGGAATAAAAAATACATAACCCGCTGCTTATCTTATACTCCACTCAATACTTGCACACACGTTTTACGTTATTTACAATTTTTAGTTGCACACGAAATTTGTTTATTAACGCGGACCCCACCATCGGACGAAAAAAAAGTGATAGACGAAAATCTTTTCGTTCTGACAAAACACAACTTTTGTTTGTAGCAGATGTATACATAGACGATCTTTCGTTACTATAATCGATAATGTGGTGAGTTTGAAAACTTTCGCGAGTTGAATGCTCTTATTACCAAGTGGTAGATGTTATTATTTACGTGATGTCCTGATTTACCAAATACATCATCAACATACGCTTCATTCGTATGCCTATGCATCGAAAATCTCGATGTGGATTATTGCGAGCATTCTACAACCCCGATGAAAGACTTAACTTTTGTATAAAAACTTTGATGGCATGTTTGTTCACATTAGGTCTTATTAGATCTGAAACTTTTCTTCGTGGGTGCCTGTTCAGATCTTGCGGCCAAAAATCCAAATGAAAAAAAGTAGCAGCAGCAGCCATATGCAAAAAAAAATTGTACGAGTTGCTCAAGAAAATGTACGCGTACGGATGCGCCCACGCGAATTTGGAAGCTCGAACAATCCGCGGCCGGTGGGTTCTCGTGCCTTCGAGTCTCGCGCTCGCGGTTATCTCGCTGATGTTCCATTGTTGGCCGGACTCTGATACCCCATTGTTGATACAGCCGAGCCGAGTATCGGGAAAGACGCGTGCACTGTGGTCTGTGACGCGACATGCTTGCAAAATCCCGTCTGGCGAGCGTGACGCGTGCAGACGAGCCGATCGTGTTTCGGTATATTATTGTTGCGAGCCTTTTTTCCCCTCAGGACGAGCTACGAGGCGAGTGCGTTACCGTTGCGCAATGATCGCGCATTGTTTTGCTCGATTCGCGGCAAATTGCAGGCAGCGCCTTCGGGAGCGAAGAAACGTTCGGAGCCTTTTGTTTTGGCACGAGTTGTATGCTCTGATGAGCGTAATTATGAACGCAGTGTTCTTGTATGCAAATTTGTTCTGAGTAATATTGTATTTAGTTGTTGTGCTTGGTACGTACTTGGTCGGAGTAGGCAATTGGAATTACGGTGGAGAGAAGAAGTCATTCTCAATTTATGTAATTGTATAGTTATTCAATAATTTTTACAGTAATAATTGATAGTCATACCGAAATTATCTATAAGACTTTTGAATTACAGTTGTCACAACAAACATTTTAAAATTTCGATGAAATACAAAAAGTCGAGAACAACTTTATCGATATAGAGATGTATACTAGAAGCAGGGCAAATTATAATAGGATATTTAAAAAACAGCAAGGCTAAATGTTCTTAAGTTTTAATGTATTATTCCTGAATGTCGTGTAAAGGGCATGTTCGTTGAGCTTTATATCTTTAAAACCGCTGGTCCTATCGATACAAAATTTTAACCAATAGGGTATAGCAATATTACAAGCTTGTAGACAAAGCTTAGGACAATTCTGTTGTAGGTCGCTTTTTGGACCAACTATATTTACTCGCTGCCTTTAAATAGAGGTAAATATAGGTATTGCTGACACCCAAAAAAATTGTAAGATTTAATATGAAATACATTTTTATTAAATTAGCCAAATGCTGGTATTACTGCCACTGTGCTTGTATTACTGACACCCAATTACTACCATTGCTTTAATTACTAACACCCAATTACTCTCACTGTTTTCAATTACTGTCCGTGTATTTTCATGAACTATTTATTTTTTAAAGTGTAAAATTTGATTTTAATGAAATAAAGAATGCAATGTAAGAACCATTAAAATATTTTATTTATAAATTCTCAAATTATCAGTATTAACATTTTTTATCGAGCTATCGATAGGAAAATCATTAATACTTATTTAGACTTACATTCTATTATTGAAATAGCTGTAATATTAGGAACAAACATTGAATAGAATTAGACTAAATACTGATGGATAATTAATCTTCTTAAAAGACTTCAAACTTTTGTAACGCTCATAACACTGACTTCTCTTTTCTTAAAACAATCAATTTGCTCGGAAAAATAATAATGATTAGGAATCAAAAACAGAGTGTAATTGCTCTTGCAAAGTATTGATTTTTTCATTCAAATAAGCTTTTTTTTTTGTTTCAACACATAAGTTTCAGTAATCTTATGTTTTTTTTTTTTTTTTTTTTCAAATTTCTTGACTAGTTCTTGTTACTTTGCTAATTTTTTTGACCATGAACCTTTTTTTACTTTTATTTTCCTAGTTGATGATATTATAAATAAGCAAGAGAAAAAAACCTAGCCACAATAAATAAAACTACAAGCTCATAAAGTATTATACGATGAGGTTATGATGTTCGCTCAAACCTGAATTAAGCTGACGACATTAATACCGTCACAGCTGCTTAAAGTATACGAGATACTGTCATTCGAATGAAACAGTAACTTACCCTTCAGATACCTACACATTTTCTACAAGCTTTTTGACTTTTTTATGTATTAAAAACGACTCACAAGTCAAGGAGTTTATGCGCAAGACCAAGGTTTTCTGAATTCAAGTGAACTCGCGTACGTTATTCAATTAATTAAATCAAGTTAAGATAAAATTGACTAAATCAAATTACCATTATATCATCTGTAAAATAACAATTTATTCGTAATATTTTTTTCAACAGAATATTTCCTTGTGAAAAGTTATTAGGAGTTAATTTATAAAAAGTGGCAATAATTGATGCAGTGTCAGTAATACCTACATTTACCCCACTTGAAATTTGCTTTCACGTACTTAGATCTGTTCTATCATTTGTTTTTATTTGATAAATATTCAAAAAACATGATGAATTATTTTCCATACAAAACTATAAAATGTATAGAAAAAAAGTTAACACAATGATGATAAATAATGTTCTAGTTGAATGAAGAAACGGAGAAAGAGCGACAAATCTGCCAGCGTTGATGAGAAAGTCCACGGGAATCAGTTTCCGGCTGTGCAAAGCAATCGTACGGCTGTTCATCTCCCTCGCAGGGGGTAGTATTACCAGTACCAGCACAAAGGAAGAATATTGCTCACCTATTCCTAGGAAAAGAGAAAAAAGATCAAGGCACTAACAGCCCCTGTCACATCTGTAGGATGTAGATGAAATTGAAGATAAAAGCGAGATAAACCAGAGTTGGCGAGAGGAAATCTGAGACTAGCACGCGGATTGAACTTGTAGATGACGTGAGTTTATCAAAAATCTATAATAAATTCTTTTATTTTGTATTCTTCTAAAAAAAATCGCATAACGCACATAACTTTTTTACTGTAGGTTGATTTATGATGTAAGTGATCTTATTTTTACTTTATCAAAACTTAGGTGATAAAAAATGATGTTGCAATAATTGATACACGGAGAAACGTCATATAAATATTTAATGTCAATAATAATATTCAGGGGTAAAAGTAGTAACACTGGTATTTTTTTGTTTTCTTATTTTTTTTTTACTTAAACGAGCTGATGCTCTTTACAATGTGTGAATATAAATATAGGTATGAACGATTGAAGGCTGACACGCAGTGCTAACAGTAGATGTTGCCATAAAGTAAAAGTTAGATGTACAAAAGTATGTCAGGCTTAATGAAATTTTTTCAAATGCAACTGTTCTTGGTCGCAGAGTATAGTTTATAATGCTTTTACAATTGATTATTTCAGACACGATGCAAATTTTTAATTTAAGCACTATAAAACGTGTTAGAAATATTTTTCTATTTTTTTTGTTGTATTTGAAATAAAAGAATTATTTTTGAGTCTTAGTTCGGGAGAATTGTAAAATAACCTCAACGAACAGTTGATTATTCCTAATTATAGTTGAGATTACTTGCTCCACGATTTCTGGAAACATGTTAATTTGTAATTTAAAAATATATTTTGATCATCAAAAATTATATTTAAGGGTTCATATCGATAAAATAAGCAAGAAATATACAAATTTATGTGTAAGCAACCAAACAAATGTAGACACTTAAAAGTAATATTTTTTCCTGTGCGTACTGTAAATAGAAACTCTCATTAATAATAATTAAAAAACCGCAAGATATCCTTTTCTTGATGAAAATGAAGATTACGGCAGCCAAGGATGAGGTGTCAATTGTTCACCTTGGTTTTCATTAAAACGAGCCGTTGTCGGCGCGTCCTTAATAAGATTTTTGTCGGTAGTGAGGGACTCATCTCTCGTCTGACCCCCTTTTGTTTTCCCTCGAGCTCCCGTCTTTTCTTTTCCGTACGGCCTATCCTCCTTTCAGATCGTCTTGCGTATAATAAGCGCTAATAATTTTCAGCAGCCTCCGGCTGCCTGTAGATGAGACGCTACGGGGGTGTAAGGGACTTAGTTTTCTCTCTCCCAAATGAATCCCACCAAAACGAGCATGTATAGTATACTTCACCTCCCATAAGCTCCCGGGGGCCACCCCATGGTTCTTTTTTCTCTCTTTTGACTAGCTATACGAACACTCGTGTGTATCTATAGGTGAGTATCCGCAGATATTTTCCGGTCGCAGGGGATGCTGTTTCTGCCACAATTCGGCATGTACCTTTGTGCTTTTATTTTTACAGTTGAAAAAAAAGTTTAGTAAGTAATATTGAAGAATTACAGTACTTCTTTAAAGAATTTATACAGAGGAAGTGTTTCGTACATTAATAGTTACTGCTATTAGACTTAGTAAATACATCCATAGATTCTGCATACTGCGAATGCACGCTCTATTTATTGCTGTGGAGCTGTCAAGTCTTGTGATGGATGAGTAAACAGTTGGTAAGTGAATGAACGTAATAACATGTCACAGAATTACGTCAAAGGCAAGGTCAGTAAGAGATCCAGGTAACTGTATGAATATATACATACTTATCAGTCTGAATAATAATTTATCATACTTAACTAAACTTTAGATATTTCACTATGGCAAAGATTTGCAGCTGTCAGACTTTTGTCTAATTATAAATAGCTCTTCTGTTCATGCATTAAATGGCATTTGAACAAACATGTGCTAAGATTATGTAAGATACAAAAAGACAACAATGAATTTTGAGAAAATTTAATTTTTAACTACACGTACAGTACAACAACCTATATATTATTTCACAAAATTTTAGCATGAAAAAAGTAGCGTTGCTCGTGCTCATTTTTGAGCATTCAGATCCACCCTCAAACAGGCAAAGGCGAACACTATTATTGCATAAAGAGTGCGTAAATTTTCTGTTGAAACTCCTCTGCTATTCGAAAAGTTAAAAAAAAAAACAATATTTTTCTGTACGATTACGTTTGAAAATTGAGTATTGACGGTTGGAAAAATGAGGATGAAAATAAATAAATTAAAATTATTTTGAAACTCTTGAACAGTGCAAAATAGTCAAACATGTAAAGTCCCTTGCCACTGCGACATCCCCTGCCACTTATGAAAAATTCATTGAATTTTTAAAAACCTCTCACGTGCTATCATTTTAGGTATTTTCTAGCAATTGCATGAGGATACTGAAAATAATTATTCGATGGATGTTTTTTGCTCTATCAAGTCCAATGTAATGGTCGTACCTTACAAAATGCAAAACCCAAGAATTTCGCATGTATTGAGTCACCTGTTTTGTTAATACTTTGTAATATTAAATATTAATTGCGATTTTGAATGTGCATATAGTTTAAAATGTGTAAAACACTTTTCTTAACTTGTGGGAAGTACGTATCTTATTTACTAGATAGTAGCGCGAGCACATATTATGTTGTATATTTTTAACAAGATATTTTTATGTTCAATGTAAATGATTGTATCTAATAAAAACAGATTCTGTTTGTAAGTCATAAGCATATTTAACAATGTAAATGAAGCATACGTTCGAGGCTTTTTTACCACTTCAAAAGTACCTATGAAACTTTAATCATAACAAGCAACATGAAGGCTCTCGTTTGTACTTTGGCTTTTCTTCTCTTTGCAGTAAGCCAAGGATAACTAATTATTGTTAATAATAGCATATAAATATTTAAGGCTGCTCAATTTGTATGGCCAACTTACATCTTACAGAAGCAACTTTGCAGTAAAAAGAGTTGTATCTACCTCGGTATCTACTATAATATAAACAATAAATACAATTTTTTTTTACTCAAAATCGACAATGTACCATACTTGATGATAAAATTATATTATTTTGCATGGCTTCCGCTCTATCACAAGTTGAGCATAAATATGTTACTAAGTGCAAGAAGGAAGCTGGAATAAAAGGTGATTTAATTTCAATTTACACAATGTTGCGACTTTTTTAGCATGCAAGATCTGAAAGTATTTACTTATTTTACCGAAATCTATATAAAGAAAAAATAAATTTTGAAGACCCTGAAATTGTTCATTGTTTGATAACAAAAGACGATATGTATGTGTCCCACATTATTATTTTTCACCAGTAAATTCACTGACAACAACTTGATGTCCATAGATCATTAATGACAAAGTAAATGAGGCAAAAGTGGTTGAGAAATACAAGGGCTTGGACGATGAAAATCTTAAGGGCTGTGTTGCAATTAAATATATATTAGCTAAAAAAGTTATCTATCTTGATTCGTTTACTTTCGTTTGTCCATTAGATCTTTGATTGATAAATCTTCTTTTTTCAATTGCAGCTAATATACAATCCAACTACGAAGTAGTTTCCGTTCTTGAGAAATGTACCAGTGAAAAATTATATGCTAACAGACAAAAGAATACTGATACAAAATTAGATAAATGCTGGGAGTATTGTGTTCGATAATAATCATTGCACTCTGCAAGTTATACAGGGTGTTCCGAAAATGTTCCAGGAAAACTATACCACGAGATTAAGCTCGTCAAGACGAACAAAAAAGCTCTTTACCAAATACCGATCCGATGCGTGGTTTTCGAGATATTGTAAATTCAAAATCAAGGAATTTATGCATCACATAACAGGTTACGAGAGTTTTTTAAGTATTTTCATACACTAATTATACAGATTATCAGTTGTCAATATCTCAAAAACTACGCATCGGATCGAAGTCTGGTAAAGAGCTTTTTTGTTCGTCTTGACGAGCTTAATCTCGTGATATAGTTTTCCTGGAACATTTTCGGAACACCTGGTACAAATGCTAAACATAGATATTAATTTCTATTTTTTTTTTGTATTCTCAATTTTATAAGGAAAACATGATTTCAATCTATTATCCTATCCTATTTTCCTCCTATCTTAAAAAGAAGAATGTCACGTAACTGAAGCCTTTTATTCGTGATTTGGCTGGTTGAGACAAACCATATAGTTTTGAAAGCGGGAAAATTCAAAAATGAGATTTGGAGCAAATGAAAAAAAAAGAAATTAAACTAGTGGATCACATACATACATAGTCATGAAAAAATATGCTATAAAAAGAGTTTATTTATTTATTTTTTGGAAAAAAAAATTTTTTTTAAAGTTTTGTTGAAAGTTCGAGGGTCGGCGCGCAAAGCGCGCAGGTAACAGAGCCCCCTAGTAGTCAAAAATTTTGAATATGTAAATTTACTAGTATTTTAAATAACTTTTCTACAATCCTAAAGGATTTTAAATTCCTTGAAATAATTTTGGAAGACAGAAACCTTTTTATACACTTTTTTTGAAAATAGAGATACTGCATTACACAATGTCGATTTCATATTTGATTGGATTGAAATGTTAAGAAGACTAGTTATCTTTTTTTTCGGTTTTGAGTATGGTTTCTAAGAAAATTTCTAATATATCTATCATCAAAAATATTGTACAACTGTCAACTATTTATCCGAAAGCTAAAAAAACCTACAGAGACTTTTGTTTTCTGGTTCAATTCCATTCATACCTGTGCAAACCCCACTCCGACATAGCAGAACTTTCAAGTACTTTTTCCACCTATTAACCTCAAAATAGCACCTTCGCCGCTTGATTTTGGCTCTTAGGTGGAAAAATAGATTCCGCAACTCGATCGTAAAGGCTTTTTTACGGACCTCGTTAC
>JAPYYV010001021.1:0-32116 GCA_030522625.1 Copidosoma aretas
TTAATAAACAGTCATGCTCCTATGACCGAGTTTTATTTTTTGATGTCCTCTACTATTCAGTACGACAAAGGAGCAAGTGCTTGGGAGTTTACATCAATAGTACTAAAAGTATTTACAATAGTATCTATTAACAGAATTGGCCCAACAGAGTTAAACATAAATCACCTTTATATATATATTAACATAAGAACATCTGAGAATACTTTTTACATTTACTTGATATTTGTATTTAAAAGGCACAGCATGTCATTTCACCTTCAAGCTTTGCCTTGTGGTCTCCAATTTACGTATGTATTCGTAAAGTACATTTTACTTTACCATCAATCCATCACCTTGCACTATAGTAAAAGCTACCTTTTGCAAATCTATACACTATCATTTGATTCTATATTTGCTACGCATCGCATTTCTTTATTTTTCCGTCTTATTATGTAAAAATGTTGCCTTTTTTCTTTTATTGCAGAGCCTACGTTTTATCATTTAAAACCCTCTTTTTTTTGTTCTTTCTACAGTCTTGGATCTCAGACTATAGTATTTTTCCTTAACATTATCTGCTAAGTTCATCTTTTCTTATATTTATCTCTCTTTAGTTTGTCTTGCATTTCTTTACAACATTTGTCAATTAATATTCTGACGTTTTTCGATTTTCTGATTAATAAAAGTCTTCCAACCCCTCGTTAAAATTTTGTTTGATTTTGTCAAGCTTGTTTCTCGGTTGCCCTTTAAATAAGTTTTATTGTTTCCCCATCCCTTAAGTTCTTATATCCCACTTCAACTACCTCACCCCATTTTGTAAGATTTTGATTGATTATGCTTATTAATTCTTCCGTCAAATATACGTGTTGTCACCTACTGCAGTCTATTTTTAAACTGTGCAAGAAGTTGTTATCTGAATTTTTCCTTATGTCTATTTTATGACAACCTTTTTCCTCTATTTTACATGTATATCCTTATATGCTTGCTTTTAATCCCAACATTATTTTTGTAAATCGGATCTCGTTTTTTCTACTTTTTTTCCATCGCTAAGTACTCGCACTGTATAAACCATCTTTTTTTATAATTGAAACAATAAGAAATAATATTTGATTCTGACTGTTTACTTTCTCTCTTTTTCTTAAGCCCTAAACTACATTGATAGCCCTTTGCATCCTACAAGTTGTTTCTTATTCGTGCCACGAGAGAATATTTTTCGTTAGTAACCACTCATCTGGGTCCTAATACTCGTTGGAAACTCAAAATACCACCCCTTAATATTTATTTAGATCTTTTTCTATTCCTTCTTTTATTCATAAAAATTAAGATTTTGTATGCTTCTAACCTATTCTTTGTGGAATATTTATCTCAGTCTTTTCGAATCTGCTTTAAGTGTTTAAATCGCTCGCGTGTGTCACAATATCATAACCAAATTCGGACCATTTCATTTTTTTTTTCTGTTGTAACATCTCCTGTATTATTCCAAATTCACTTATCGTTTATTTTAAATTTTATACCTAGCTCCATACTGTCTAATAAAATCCAGAAAATTTCTCTATTAATTGTATCTAGTGCTGTATTGACATCTGTAAAGGAAGCATATTATTTATTTATTCTTGCTTTTTTTTTTTAATAAAACTATTTGGTACAAACATATGACCTTTTATTATTCTTTCTTCTCTGAAGCAGCTATTTTTTTACTTTTTTTAGCAATTGTAATTGCAAATATCTTGTATCTTTTATTATTAACGCCATCTTCAAGTAGTTATGAACGTTCTCTTACTCCTTCCTGGCTGGTGGTGCAGATGGATTCTTGCTATTTTCCATACTTCAAAAATTTGTTTTTCTGTCAATGTCACATTAATTATATTTGTTTGTTCAATTTCTTAAATCATGGGAAAATTTACAAGCATTTTCCCACAATTTCTTCGCCTACTGCAGCTTTTCTGTTTTTTTTCCCCGTCCTAGGACATATAAAAATTTATTGATCCATAAATTCCTGTCGAAATCTTCCTAGATTTTGCTGTTGATAATTCCTCTACTCTTTTTCTCGTTCTCCGTACAACATGCCTCATTTTTGTCTCCTAACAAATTTTTAAAATTTCACTCTTATGCCACTTTACTAACTCACCTCCATTTTTTTATTATTTAAATTTTCAATTACTTTCCGAACGCATTGAAATTTTTGCTGTCCGCCACTTTACTTCATTTTTTATCAGCTTGCTCAATTTTTTCAACTCTTATAGTTTCTTTTAACCTTTTTTTTTTGTAAATCTAATTTTTGTACTCCAAATATAAACCTGCGTAATTACTTTAAGTGACCTGTATTTTTATCTGTGATATTTATCCTACCCTGATAAATTATTCCATCTAAATAGTTCATATCCATGTCTTTCAACAAAGAAAAAGCTAAGCATATTATTAAGTATTACTACTCATAAATAAATATGACTCCTCATTATTTGTATATGTCAAGTCAATCTATTTGCCTCTTTAGCAGTGTGAAAAAAAATACGATAAAATTAGATCATATAAATATTTATTTCGACGTATTTAGCATACTATGTTGCAAAAGAGTTTCTTCGTGTTTAAGTTATTTTAAAAAAAGATGATTAAATCAGATAATATAGATATGTATTTCAAAATTTTAATAACGGTTTTAGTTACTTAACCACTATTTAACAAATTTAATGTTTTAAGAGGTAGAGAATAAAAATTTTCTGAATACACATATAGGAAAAAGATAGGTAAATTAGGAATAAGGGTGTGATTGTATTATACGAAAAATCTAATAATTTAGGAGTTGGATTGATAGAGTATAGAAGTAATTTCAATAATTTTTACAATAATTGTATAAAATATTACGAAAAGAATTTGGGAGAGCCGATCGGGGTGCCAACACAATCGTGTAGAGGAGGGGGGGTGGGTAGGGGGTGATAAAGGGGTTAGGTAAAAAATATTTTAAGTAGTAATAACGGAGAAAACCATAGAATTTTACCCTATTTTGTGGGTGGACCGTAGGGGTGGATTGTGGAGGGGCCGTGGGAGGCAGCAAGGAGGTTATCCGGAATGCTTTACACAAATTACTATAATATAGATATATATCAAAATGTGTCAACCGGATCAGTCCTATGGCCAAGATTTGTGAGCACCTGCAAAGATAGGTTTGAGCTTAAAATTTTTGTTCTTGTCTTAAATTACAGTCTTGTCTCGTTCCATGTCCCAGTTCTAGATGACTGACCTAATATGTTGGTCGAATGTCGGAAAAAAATCGAATTTACAGCAATAGAAAGTTGTAAGAATAAAAATTTACTACATGTCAGGTTAGTTTTTAGCTTAAATTGTAGCTTTTTGGCGCCCTTAAAGATTTTGTATAAAAATTTGTTCAAGTTTAACATAATAAATCCAATATGGCGGTCAAACAACCCAATATGATGGTTTTGTAGGTCGCCAATCACGAATCTCAGGTCAGATTTTCTAAATTTAAAATGGATGAACCAAGATGACGGACCAAATATTCTCAAATAGATGGATTAGCAAAAAATTTGGTGCAAGGTGGTTTTTGGGGTTCCTAAATACAAATCCCAAGGCAGATCGATAAAATTGAAGATGGCTGATCCAATCTGATGGACAGATATCCAATACAGTCGCTTTATTATTAGAATTCTATAACTAGCGCCAAACTCAATACATAGGGGTTTTGTGGATCGCTGGTCACGAATGTAAGGTCAGATGTGTTAAATTCAAGATAGCGAACCTAGTCTGGTTGAATTATTATGAACTAATCAACTGGTTGATTCAAACAAAAAAAATCACTATTTTGTCGTCTGAGGAAGGAACCATACTAATGTTGAGTCTAGGTGGACTTCCAAAGCACCGTCACTGTCCTTGCTTGAGATACGTTAATCGTTTTTAGTGTCTTTAGGAGGGCGACTAGCTAGGGAACGAAAAACCCTGCCTACTTACAATGTTGTCTAACGCCAAAAATTTCAGACCAATATCATTGATAATAATTCTTGAGATTTCCCAATGAAAAAATTTCTCTACTAATACCAAACACAAATTAACTAGAAAACGACGCATCTTTATATTAACAAGCCTTTCTGTATACATTACAAAACCCTTCCGGCAAAATATCTGTAGAATAGCGGTAAGAAGCAATTTCGCATTTAAACTATATTTTAAGCTCAAACAGCAATAAAATAATTGATAAATCTTGCTTATCTGCTGATAAAATTACAAATAATAGTCCGTAGATCTAATGGTAATTTTTATTCCCATATTAGCAACATAAGTTTTTAGGGGTAAGTTTTCTGGCTTTCTAATAATGTTTTTTGACAAAATGTCAGTACCATAGTCATGTAACGTTAGATTTAATTTAAACAATGTAGTAGACAAAACTTCAGTGGAAAAATATACAAGTTTCGTTTCTATATAAACTAAGAAAGTTTTAAGGCAAAATGTTATCTATAAAATGTATCAGTCCCGTATCTGTATCGATGGAAAAGTGTTCAAGCCAAGTGTTAGTTAAAAAGATATCCATGAATTATTATTACATAATTGATATATTTTCAGCAAAGCTGTAATCGGCCATCATTTATACTAGATAAAACGATAGTCAGTCAGTCATACGAAAGATGGTAAATTACTATACCACTAAAAACCGAAGTTCTTGACTTGCAAGTAAGTAGTAGCTCAGTCAATGAGGCCTCGTGTGCATCTTAAACTTATCTTTTGGCGCTCACGCGCTACTATATTAATATATGTTATAGCATAAGTAGTTAACAAAATCTTATTTTAAAACTAATACTAATAATAGATTGTTAACTAAGAGACTCATGCTATTCAATTTAATAATTTTAAGTATTATATCATGCATTATGTCCGAAGGTCATGATACGGTATAATAAGACACATTTTTTTCCGAAATATTAGTTTGTAAATAACTCAAAAAGACAAAAGTTTCCTTAATTTGAACGATTCTCTCCAAGTTAATTCGGTAAATTGACCCATTGGTGACATCAACGTGTAGTAAAAGACCGTACCAAAGGCTCACACCCATACATTTGTTTAAAATTCCAGCAAGAATGCCAAGATAAGCAAATATTTGATTATTCATAAAATTATTTGTTTCTATGAAACAATATGATGTAACAACACCCAAAATACGATATTACTATGATGCTAAGCGTAAGTAGGTGTGAAATCGTTGATCTACTTTTTGTTGAAATTAAGTCAAGCAAGTTATTTGTAAAACCCAATTACATTTAATACATTGAGTACAGACAACTTAAAAACTATCAATATTCTTTGAATGATAGAGTATATGTAAAAATCTAATTACTTAATTATGATATTCCTTACTTTCGTTTACTGTTAGGAAAGTATTTAAATTTTTACAGAAGCCATTTTATTGATAAAAACATATTCCGACCTGCTGCGATGAATTTTTAAAATAATTTATGCAATGTCCGCAATAAAAAGCAAAAATACTTGATTTTTGGGTTAGAGTGCTCTTGATTTAAACTCAAGAGAGGTGTCAGACTTTGTTTCGGATCTAAACAATACGTTAGCACCGCATACTTGTTAACACGCTAAAGTGCGTTTCTATGGCAAATACTAAGCTAGTCGTTGCTCTTGTGGACAAGCTACACTTTCTATCTGAGATCTATCTACTGTTTTTTTAACATCTTTGCTCAAATTTTTGTGCTGTAGTGCATTTTATTACTGTAAGATGATGTGTTGCTATTACCGAAGACACGCACTTTCACCAAGGGCACACAAAATTTTTTTCTAATGATTTAGGATAAAGTATCAGGATAAAGTCCAAATCTCTTGTATTATATTTATATTAGGGCACATTAAGTTTAAGTAATTATATCATAAATAAGAGAGCATGAGTTTTGCGCACTTACCTTTGCTACTTACGCCTCTTTTTCGGCCTTTTTCCGCCTAAACCTTCCGGAGAAGCTAGTTGGAAGTTAGTTCGTCTCCCTTTTTGCTTCTCTCTGTCGTTTCGCGGTGACACTAAACTTGTCTTGTATGAAGTACAATAAAGTATTGAATAAGTTTAATGGCTGATATGGAGATAACTTATCCTGCGGTTCAGTCTAACAACAACTAATACATCCTAGAACTGGTATCCACGAGAAATGAAATTCATTTTCCCTTTGGACATTCAAACCATGCATTGCACTACCAAGAGCCACCTGAATACACCTATAAAAGCATTGTTTTTGATGGCTAGGTAAAACTTTGACCAGAAAACGCCTTAGAATTTCCATACACCCCTGAAGAATCAACAGGGAAACGGCACCTCTGATGCCCACGTGCGGCCTGCGCTCAGTGCTTCGTAAATCATAAACAACATCCTCAACGTCAACAATACTGTGACCTGTTCTTAAAAATACCGAGTAGAATATCCTTTAACCAACGGGTTAATGCTTTTCACGTGGCTGATATTGACACACTTAATTATCTTGCTAAGCTGGCCAGCCATCTCCAATAACGTAAACCCTTTACACGACCTCAACTAATTGTGCTAATTTGTTGTACAAAAAAGGCATCAACAATACCCGAGCACTGACTTTTTTGCAAATCATTGCACAGGTAATGGAAGTTCCTAAAAGTTACGACTCTAATCCTGCCTTTCTTGAGAATCAGTACTGGGGTCGGTCGACGTTTAGCGTCCATGCACTGTGGCCACCACACCATGGTCTTCCTCTGCCTAGTTTTGGTAGCGGTGGAGCAGCTAACACTAATGCTCTCGCTCAGACGAGCACCTCAGAAGCACAGGATAGTCTAGTCTTGTCTAGGTTATGGCAGCATTACACAGTCTATTAGTAAAGATCGAAAAACTTTTTATCAGGAAAGCTGTCTCCTAAAAGAGTAGTGGCCACGTACACAAAAGCTAAAACCACGCAGACCACGTCTGCTCGGTACCTTCAATTAAGAAGTCAACAAGACAGGCTGGCATCACAGTAGCTCATAGATTGACAGCTCCACGTCACGAATGCCCAAACCTTCAAGGACTGCCGACACTGCTTATCCTACGACTTGTGTTGTGCCATCACCACATCGTATTTTTTTTTCTACATGGTACTTTTGTCTGTCCTCGTCCTGTAATTCAATATGGCAGACAAGAGAAAATGTCGGAAAACCTTTTTTTCTATAACCCCATCGATGTGGTTATCAAATAAGAGAAAATAACTAATAGAATACAGTGAAGTACACTGAAAAAACTATTGCTCGTAGCAGCCACGACTTTGTGGAAGTGACAAGCTCCTGCGTGTGGTGTACATGCAGCACAATGCGTGCTCTATGGTACATACCTCTGGTTGAGCAATGAGCTCACTGTGGAGGCGATTTGGCTCCACGCGTGGCAAGTCGCATTAACGATTTACTGTGAAGTCAGTACGCTCTCAACCTGTAGCAGCTGCTGCAAATATCGCTCAAAACAATATGGCGGGCTATATTTGCCCATATCACTTTGTAGTTGCGGGTATTAAATATAATGGCTTAGTTAGTGTATAAAAAAACTACGAACATCTTTATCATAAAAAATACTATTTGCAAACAATCACATCAATTTAGACATAATTACGAACATAGAGCGATACACATGAACAATTGTATACGAACTCAAACAGGTTTCAGGCACAGTTAAAAAAAATGTGAAAAAACTGTTTTAACAAATGTATAATATAATATTTTGAATAGTTTTTTTTCCAGTTTGAGCTTAATATGCAGCACACGAGCATTGTCAACAACAATAAAAAATCCTAAACTTTAATTCAGGTACAGATCGTTCAATGATATTTGGGTAAATCTCTACCTTACACATTCATGAATGATAAATTGTTTTTACACTATATACTATATCACAATTTTTTTTCTAGTTAAATTATTTCTTAAACTTTTGACAGAAAATCTAATTGTATATTTCTGTGTCTATTTCACTTGAACTCTGGTAGTAAATATCTTTTTATACATCATCATTGTCTGGTATGTCCGTTTCTTCTTTAAACGAATTATCATTTACATCTTCTACTGATGTTCCTGTAATTTCATGTTCGACTGATGAATTATCTGTGTTTCATTCATTGACACACATTCCTCAGAATTTACGTTCATACATGTCAGCAATAATACCATCTCCTAAGTCAACACTGTCATGTGTTTTTTTGCGTTTCACGATGCACAGTTAGAAACAGGTCTGAATACATTATCAATTCATGAGAAATATCTGTACTTGTTGCTACTCTTAAAAATACAAATAATTGATACTTACATACAAATAATTGTAATGACCATGTTATGATACACTTAGCTTAGAAAATTATGCAAAATTTTTGTTTTGTTTCAAGATGCATAGAGTTTTGAGAAAAACAATAAATACATAATCTAGAATGTTTCCTTGAAATCTTTTCACTAAAGTATTTGACGTTTTTTTGGTTGGATTTTTGTTCTTCTTTAGACAGCATTCCTATGGTCAGAAATAAGGAGTCCACTATCTTATGTCCGTTGATAAAAATTACGTGCAGTGATGGCAGCATTTTGTACCAATCCTAGCTGTCAACGTACATGTGTACTGTGACTAAAAAATAAATTCCCGAGGGTGCTGCCTGATTTTCTTGACCTGATGATGCCACAGCAAGAATTACTTTGAAGTGTTTGAAAACTTTTTGGTTGAACCTGCAATTTGTGGCATTTTTCGCAATGCAAATATTTCTAATGTATAATATTCTAAAAACATATGTTAAACATCTTTTAATATTCGTAAATTATGCTGCGTTGTGATGCATTGTTGAAGAATTTTTTGTCTGTAGTTCCACTGTTGGTAATCCCAGGACCTTGAGTGGGAGCATCTAAAAGTATGCCTAATTTTTTTAGTAGACCACATCGAATTGATTTTTTTTTCTTGCACTTTTGCCTGCTTTAATTTTCTTACCGACATCGTACCAATAAAATTTTTAACTATATGTCTACTCTAACTTTTAAATTATGTATGTTTAAAATGGTCACAATTAATTACGAGGTATTCTACATAAAAAAAAATTATATTTTATGTATAATTATATTCAAATGTAGCTCATACATGTTACTTGTTTATAATTGTAATTACATCATAGTGAATATGTTTTAAAATGTATTTTGTATATGCATACATATTGTACTTTATTGGCATTTAGTGAATTTATGACCTTAAATGAACGAATGATCGTTTCAGTATATGAAGTTGAATCCAGTTTTTAAAATAATAATTTTAAAAATCATCGACTGAGATTTTTCCTTTATATGTATTCAATGACAAAACAAAACATTCTAAGTTACACTTTGGTAAAAATAAATCAACCAGAAATTTAATTATTGTAAGGACCCTTTTTCACTTTGTCCTATCTTATTGTATTGTAAAAATAATTTGACTAATATATAGTTTTGTTATACAATGATACTTTTTTTTGGTATTTCCAAAAAATTGGTCAAATTGATATAGTACATTTCGAACCATGGGCGCAAAGTAAAAAAATCACGCCCGAAGGGCGGGGTTTTTGTACGTTTGTGCCCGAGGTACGAACGACGTTTTTCTTTCTGAGGGTGCAAAGTCAATCTTTGCGCCCGTGGGCACACTTTAGGCCCGCTAATCACTTTACGCCCTAGGGCCGGAAAGTGATTCAAGGGCCCAAAGTGCAGCCCGAGGGTGCAAAGAGCACCCGCAGGGCGCAAAGACTTTGCGCCCATGGTGAGAACAGTTCTTATCATTACTAACTGTAACAAATTGTACGACCTAGACTTATACTCATTTTCTATGCAACTTCATTTTCAAAATACATTATTAAACTTACAGCCCGAACTTTAAGGTCCATCCGGTACGATATATGAAGCACTACTTGGATGAGGCGAATATGAGTATGTAAAACAGAAAATCTGTACTTAAAAGCATTTGGATCAACAGTTACCTTAGACATTCTTTCAATGTTGTCTGGGCTAGATATAGTTTCCTTACATACGAAATATCTCTGGCTTGAGGTATCATTTAAAGCACTGCAAACCTGATTAGATAGATTTGTTAACTATAAGTCGATGCGGGAATCTATTACATATTCCAATATTATACAAAGTAATTTATTTTTTATAATTATTTATTAATGATAAGGTCGATATCCCAGTACTTGATCACTTAAGAAAAGAGACATGTTTCTGCGTTTATTATATTCAAAGAAATTACTGCACACAGAATCAAAGAACGTTATTATATTCTGCGATAATTTAATTGTATGATACATTAAATCAAAGAGACTATTATTCTTCATAAATGGTGAAGATATCAAAACTAATTGAGGGTACTAAAATGACCCAGTACTCGGTCACTCAAAGGCAAGTGTACTTATTTTCGATTACGATCATGTCCTAGTACTCGATCATATCTGATAGTGCACATGGATAGTAAAATACAGTTGGTTTTGAGGCAGCAAAACGTATAGGGATAGAATCATTATTAATTATACTTTAGAAAAGTATTATTTATTGATGATTATGAAAATAGAAGTAATTTAACATTCATTGACTTCAAGTTTGTTTAGCTGTGTCAATTTTTTTGTTTTCATTTTTTCTTGTTTAAGTTTTAAATTGTCTAGTCGAAGCAATTTTTGTCTCTCTCTTTCTTCTTCTTTTTGTTTCTTAATTTTGAGTTTTTCTTCTGCAAGTCGTTGAAGTTCTACTATTTTTTCTTTTTGTTTCTCTTTTTCTATCTTTGAACTTTCGAAACTGATTTTTTTCCGAATTTCTTTGTCTTCTTCAGCTTTTCGGTTTTTTTCCATTTCCTCATGTTTATACACTCGCCAAATATGTGATGTCATGGTAGCTGGGAGTTTTGCTCTTTTCACAACTTTTTCATTTTTCCCTTTTTCCGTTTTTTTTGGAGCCAAAATAAAGTTGTCTAGAAAATATTTTGATCAGAATAATTATAAATACCTGGATGACATAATAGGTGTAAGAATATCAAGTACAACATTTCCCTGGATACTTGTAAAATAAATAAATTTAAGAATTTCTTCCCGGATTTTTTCACAACGACATCATCCACATCTGTACGCATCAATTCATTTGACTCATATCGTTTATGTTTTACCTGATCGATGTGAGTAGTACCAGTGGTATTAACTACATCAGTGACTTGGTCTTGTTGACCTTGCAAATTTTGATTTTCAACAATGGATTGAGAAGATACTGTCTGGCACGATAAATTGTCGTGCTTGTCAGTTAGATTTTCTTTGTCACCCATAACTGGTACTACATCAATGAATTCAAGTTCCACAGATGCACTATTTAATTCTAATATTTCTATGGGGAGGATACTAACTTCGACAATTTAACTCACAATTAACTTAGAGTTGACAGAAGTTGCACTATTACTGTCACCTAAACCATCATAATCAAGGGAAAAATTTTCTCCATTATTTTGAACATTTATGCCCACAATATGTTCGTTACTTGTACAACTTTTCTACAGTGTAAAAATTACAAGTTTTATAAAATAAATCGAATATGCATAGATTAATTATTTCGAACTGTAAAAATTAGCACAAATATTAGGTATTGTGCATTATTTTTGTAAATAAAGTTTAAGAAAGTATTCTTAAAACACTGATTTTGAATTTAAAAATAATTTAAAAGTATTAAAACAAAAAAGTACTAAAACACACAGATAGTTAAACACATACCACAGATTTTTGTAACCTGTAACAAGTACGCCACAAAATAAAAAAATCTTTATATTTTTCGTCGCCATTCCACTCTTCTTTTTGATTCTCTGTTTCCTTGAATCTTTCGATGATGGTATGCTCTATTGTCGCCTCCAGAAAAATTAAAGTGGCATTACACATCTTGCTATAAGTATTTTGTTCATTCGTTGTAACACCATTTGGGACTTCTATTAAAACATTACAATTGATTGCATCAGGATTAAGAGGTGACAAACCGCATGATTGAAAGCCATCTGACATAAGTCTTTTTAAATCAATACTATTTAAGGCAGTTTCTAAAACAGGTGCAAACTAAAATTTAATCAGAGCACGACATTCATTTTGCATTCTAAACTGAATGACTGCCTTTTTCCAAGTGGTCTTTAATGATTTGAATACTGATGTATCCATGAGTTGCATAATATGTATCGCGTTGGGTGGTAATAAGATTAATTCAATTTTTTTGCTTATGCAGAAATCACTAAGAGGTAGTGTAGCATGCGAAGACTATCCATCTATGTATAATATGATGGTAAATTCCAGGTTTTCATGGAGACACCAGGGATTAGACACGTTTGTAACATATTCAAAAAAGCTTTCTGCAGTCATCCAGCCTAAATCAGAAAGACCAATACCCCAGCCTGGAGAAGTAGATTCCACTATAGCTGAAGGAAGTTTCTTGTGTGCATGCATCACCATAGGTGGAGCTAATTCTCCTGCTGCACTACCTAAAATTCAATAAATAATTTAACGTGGTACTATGTAAAAGCCAGTTATAAAGTATTCATTTTTAAAAATTAATAGTATTCAAGGAAAGAGGAAAAAAGTTGTACCAAACATGATTAGTTTAAATAAACATTAAAATTCGTAGCTAAGCTTGTTAACTTTTATTTTTGATATGATTAAAGTTTTACTTGTACCTGTGATTAATACAGTCAGGCATTCTTTGTCATTAAATCGAACAACAGAGAAAGCATTTTTGTTTGCTAAAGGAACTAAAACTCTATCTCCAGTTGGATGAAGCATAAATGCAGATTCGTCGCAGCTGAAAATTCTGTCTGCACTAATATCCAGTAATTCTTTCTCTGTCGAATACTATTTGATCTCATGGAACCAACTTCTAATGAATCCCTCAGTTACGTTCGCTCTGCTAGTGCAGAGATTTCTAGGCTTTTTTAAAGATAACTCTGCGTTGCGTTTTTTGAAAGCTTTAAACCAGTGATCCAAGTAGCCAACTTTTTTTCTTCTTCTGCACATAAGATTGATGGAGGGCCCCTTTTTTGGGCCGATTCTTGACTTGTCAGTATGTTTGTCTCTTAGAGTAGAAAATGTTACTTGAAATTCCGAACTTGCTTTTCTCAGTGACATTTTATCATTTCTGACCACATCCAATGTTGCTTGCAATGAGTCTGAAGAATAAGGTTTGCTTTTAAACTTTCTTGTAGTAAGCTTTTTTTTCATTGTACGTGTTTTTTTTTTTTTCTTTATTGCTGAAATCTAAATAATTATATACTTATCAGGTTGACTCTTACAATAACAGTTAAAGCTTAAGATTACTTATTGAATAAGTAGGTACATACAAAAACAATGTTCTCATACCTACAAGCTCAGTAAGCGAGTACTGGTACAAATAGGATAGATTAGACACTAAAACTACGATCACTTAATTTTGAGTAGAATGCTTTTTAAAATAAGTTCTTGAACACGATAAACTTGGAGAAAAATCAATTATCTAAAGTTAGATGCTTGAATCAAGCGGATGTCACTTTCACTATACAGAAAAAAACTTCAGTTTACCATACTCATTTCTAGCACTCAGCCGTAACACGATACGAATATAGCGTAGTTTGCAGAGTCACCGATACATTCGATTTCTTTCTGGTAGAAAGGCGGGCTTATAATTTTCACAATTGGAGGTGTTTTTTCATGAATAGTTAAGAAACCAAAATCAATTTTTACATGTAGTTTTGGAGAAATCATTAGTCAGTTGGATTAAAATAATTAGCGGACTATTGACCGACTATTGGGGCATGACCGAGTACTGGGACATCGACCTTACATTTTTTATTTATCAAACCTAAATAAAATGATAACAACATGATTATATATTGTTTACGAATTGATGTAGTTAATTATACATTACAGAAAGAGAGATGTTTATTACAAACTTTTTTCTCCATGTTATTTGATACAGCATATTAGAATTATATAAGATGATTTAAGAATCCCTAATTATAAAAATATTTTAAGATATGGAGCATGACAGCAATGGCTTTTCTAACAAAACCAATTAAATAACTCATATATCAAATTAGAATTCAAGAAAATCCAAGATCTAAATATTTGAATTTCAAAAATATAAATAATGTTATTTGCTATAAGTACGACTGTTTTCGGGCAAAAAATTGTAGAGATCATATTTTCGTATGTTGATATTAAAGATTTAATGCTTCTTATAATTATATCTTTTCATAAACAATAGTATTAGAAATAAGAAAAATATCAATTCAATCAATACAGTTATGTGATGGAAAGTAATATTTTTTATAGAAATAACATTTTTGTTTGTATCTACATAATTTTAATACTCGCCTTCTGTCCATCATTGTCCGAAAATTGATTTTTTATTGTTTTTTATCTGATACATTTCATAGGTAAACTATTATGCTGAATATTTATTTTGTTTTTTTGTTCTTTATTGTTAAATATTCTTGTCAGGATGATTCGAATTAAAATAAATAATTTTACATATTAAAATTTCGATTTATTTATATTTTTCTTTTTTTGCTAAGCATCATAGGTATCTTACTAAAAAAAAATACAAATAAATTTATTTACCAGCAGATTTACCTAATAGTACTCGGGGTATATTATATCCAATTTCAGAAGCTGTGAGCCTTATATATTTATATGCATCCTTCGTCAGATTAGCATCTTATATAAGAGCTACTGCTTCTTCTAGTGTCATTGGTTTTCGCTCCGCATTATTGACTACTTTGTAAATGTCATTACAATTACCTTATAATTTTTTCTGTGCAAGTGCATAATACTTATCAATATCATTACTGCCGTTTAAAGCTGCTAGTTTTCTGTATTTACTTTGCTTCGATGCTGCTGCAATAGAGGTGGCATGTCTGCCCCCTTTATCACCCAAACATATTAATATTTCATGATTTTATTCGTTTAAAATACAGCAAATGGTTTATTCATTATTTCATTATGAAGCAACGCATCGCTTGTATATTTAACAATACCCATAACTAACGCTATCATAGATTTTTCCCAATCAGTGCTTGCAGTGCAAATCGTTACTAATGCTAGTAATAGGTACTTCAGTAGATCTCGTAATTACATACACAAACAAATGATGATCTGAAGCATACAATATCATTTAAACTCAAGGTAGTCCATTCCGTGTGACCGTCAATTATAGGAGGTACCCAAGAAGTTATTATATTTTTACAATGCTTGACGGTTTGAAGCGTTATTGTACATGTTTATGTATCAGCCCCTGGTTTTTGATGGCCTGATGTCTGGTGAGGTTATGGCTTCTCCTCTTGTTATGCCTGTCTGAAATGCAATGTGTTTAAGCAGCAATATCAACACAAATTTTTTTGGTACCTATCCCCTTTTTTTGGATCAATAAAAAAAGGACCTTGGAAAATGTTGGAACCTTTTCTATTTTTAGAATTCCGTGGTCAACATTGTACTGCATGTAGATTTTTGAAAATTGAGTGGAACAGTATGGAAGAAGATGTTATCATTCGTAAAGATAAATTTTTTGAAAATAACTAACAAGAGAGCACGATCTATTCGTCTACAATGGCTGCCACGCAACATAATAGAACTCTTTTACAAAAGAACTGCGTTCTTATTATCGACGTAATATAAGTAATTATATACACATTTACATGGTAATTAATCACGTTAAGCTATTGTTGTTTATCATTCAGAGGTTTATCTTAAAATCTTCTACATATCGGCATTTAATAAATTTATGTAAACATTTAAACATTGACCGTATATTAACTTATGTTTTTAGATTGAATTTTTTAACATATACAATTTTTACATATTTAATATTGAAACCAACGACTGTTTTTGTTCTTGCATTTTTTCTCCTCACGTAAAAAAGTTAGGCTAACAATTTTTTATTGCACTAAATATACTTTAATGTTAATTGCTTTAGGAGTCTATCATTCCATATTTAGACTAACGAAGTCCTTTGAAAAATTACACATTTTTGTATTAAAGCATCAAATTGTGAAACAATATCTGCCCAAGGATGACAATACTGCTGTATGAAAGTGTTTTTTTTTCTTATTTAGTTGTATCTGCATAAATATTTTTGTGAATGATATGATTCTACTCCTATTTTTTACATAAAAGTAATAGCTTGGAATAAAAAGTTTAACATCAACTCTTTTTTAGAAGTGTAAATAGGTTAAAGCACCAGTACCTGGATACTGTTAATAGTGGCACCTAATTCTAGACAGCGATAGGAATGAAATGAAACTTTGCTAAATCTAAATAGAAAAATTCATTTTTTGTTTATTTCTACAATTAGGTGCCACTACTTGGTATAGACCAAGTACTTGGACACAAATTGAATACAGAATACTGCGATCCGACAATCGAAAAAGGTCGCAATTCATCATCAACACTATAAAATAAGTCACAAATCAAGTTTTTTTTGTTACATCGACTCCTAAAAAGAAAGAAGAGTAAAATACACAACAGACGTAAACTCTAACGCTTCGCTATCCAACTAACTTTTCCAAAATTTGCTAGCGTGTTTCATCGTACCAGTATCTGAACATATAAAAATGTATATGTCCAAATATTTTGAAAATAAATTTTAATATTATATGTCGATTAAAATCAATTATCGTTTCTTTTTCTTATAATTAATAGAATCCGTACCAAATTGCTTTTAAAATAATAATTGTTTTATGTAATATGAATTAGTACTCGAAAAACTAAGCAAATAGTGTGAACACAAAAAAAGTGTTTTAGTACTGGTGCATGTTACTTAACACAAATTCACGTATTAAGTGCATTGATCATATTTCACAATCCATCTAAAAAAAAAAAAAAAAATACGAACATACTTGATAATAGATAGAAGACCACCTCCATACAGCAGGTCGTACCTACTATTATAGATATGACTGATTTTATGTATCACGTATAAATATTGTTGTGGCTTTAATAAATTATAATTTTGGGATGCTCGCTTTAAATGTGGCTGGATCAATTATGCATGACCTAGATGGAAATTATATCATTTTTTCATTGATTGTAGATGACGGGAATACACGTTTTAATAAAACTTTGGGCACTCCCTAATCATTGCAGTATCATTATATCTTTATTGTTTCATAACGCTAACCTACATACTACAATTTAAGCAGGCAAATGTAAAGTTTAGAATAAATGCTGCATCTCCAAATACAACGAGCCATGCATCATTCATAATCTAATAAAAAACAATTAACATAGTAAAAACTAAATCGTTATGAAAACCACAAAACTGCAAAAACAGACAAAGATTATACTTTAAGGTTATACCAATGTTGGACGCAATTTTTTCAAAAACAACTTACAAGATCAAGTATTAAACAGTGAGATGGGATGATCATACTATTTGTGCTTGCAGTAGATAAGAAATGTAAACGAAGAAATGTATTTGTGAAAACCGTACAACTGCAATGGTATGTAGTAACATACGTGAAAGACTAAAAGCTTTTTATAAATACTCACAGTATAATACTCACTTGATTTTGAAATCGCTGGCTCTACCGTTTGGAATTGTATGTTGACATTACATAATACTTCTGCCAAAGTTGAGTTGTAGTCAATCAGATCCATATATGTATTTTTTTTGTTTTTTGGCATTTTTTTAACCTTTTTAAAAAGGTTATTGTAGAGCTTCTGTCGCAATTAACTTTCAATATTTTCTTCAAAGCATTATTTTTTGCTTTTATACGTATAGCAAACCGAAAACGTAGAACAGAAGAGGTTGGTTTCAAGGACCTTGATGCGTGACCAATACTTACGTATACATTCGACTTTGACACCATACATTTACACATTGGCAGTCTCATCTATAAAACATCTAATATGGTGGCCGCAATACATTGACAAAACATCAATTTTATTGAACGATTTGAATATATAATGTATCACTTTTTCCAATTAGAAACAGAAGTATCTCGTTTTATTTTTATTTTTAATCGTATATTCAAGAATAAGCATACATTAATATTTACATACTGTGTGTTTCTACATATGTATCTGTGTGTGTGTGAATTTATCATAGTTTACAAAATTAGCAAGTCATAATATTTTATACCATAGCTTTTATGCGTATTTTATATTATTCGGTGTTAAAACAAGTGTATATAAATATATCTTACTATCGTTCTCACAAAATGAAGTATGCTGTTTTCTTAATACACAAATAATTATGTAATTCGCATTAAACTCTATTATGCCTGCGTATAATAGATAAATAAATAAATAAATATATCAACAGACAAAATGATAATACATATGATTTTTTCCAGTACAATGTGAACATGTTTGTGTGTGTGTTGCTTGTATTATCATAAAATGGATTAACAAATTTTGTTAAAATAAAAAAAGCGTGTACATTTAATGTTAGTCCAACAATTACAAAAATATATTTATGTAATAAAGAGGTAATGCTTGCATGTATACAAGATTTGAAATTAATTCAAAAGAACGAATTTTAATAACGATTTTGTGAACTATCGTATGCGTCATTACTATAAATTTATATCTATTAACATTAACGTATACAATACTGGGAAAAATGAGCACATATACATGCGTCAAAATGACTTTTCTTTTTTTTTCATTTGCCCGAAACCTATTCAAGTTTGTACACAATTGTACATGTATATCACTCTATTTCCATACATATATGTAAATTCATGTAATCGTTTGTAAATATTATGATTTATGATAAAAATATTCGTTGCTTCTTCATACACTTATTAAGCCATTATATTTAATACCTGAACTATAAAGTGATTCGGGCAAAGATAGTCCGCCATCTAGTTTTGGCTACTACAATAAATTTTTAATGAATTCACTTTCTTTACTGTATTCTATTTGTTATTTTCTTTCATTTGATACATATGACGATGGGGTCGTATATAGAAGTTTTGTCTACAATTCTTTTTTGGCTGCCATATTTAATTTAAAATAACCCTAAATAATTTAGCTGTATTCGACTGGAAATTCCCTCTCATCTAATATCCATATTGATATGGTTTTAAAGAAAATGTTAGTCCGCCATTTTGTTATGGCTGAAATATGGCTAGAATTTTTTACATTTAATACAGTTTCTTGCACCGTTCTTTTGACTCAACACTTTTTTAAAATAGTATCTGGATAGGATTTCAGGAAGTTATTTAAAATTTGATCCTAATGTCTGGATTGGACGAATTACCGCAATTTTGTTTATATACACCTGAATTAGATATATACAACGAACCGTCACATGCCTTAGGGGATTAAACTCTTTTAGGTTATGTACTAACATATAAAATAAGCTATAATACGACTTTATTGAGGAAAAATTCTTTACAAGCAAAGGTTTTGAGATTTTTTCGGGCTTTTTGGACCAACTTGCGCTTCGCACAGTGGTCGGAAAAGCAAAAAAAATACTCAAAATTCGTACGTTTGATGAATTTTAAGACAAAAAAAAAGATTTAGGGCTTCTTTTGGTCGTAAGATTATTACCATTATATATCTGGGTTCCTTGGACAGTTATCGATATGCTATATATATGCATATATACGATCGATTCCACAAGAAATTTTATCTTCTCAAATGAAAATCGAAGAACTAAAATAGCACAGATGTCACATTTACAAAAATCATGTAAGCTAGATTCTTACTTCTAAAACCATAGAAAAAATCTCGTATTTTTATTAATCTTGTTTTCCAATAAAAATTTTGCAAAAAAAAATTTTTCTTATTTTAGCAATAAAAAAAAATCCTACCGTATTTATGCACTTCTTTTAAGTATAAAATTAATCTATATATTTTCTTACAATGTGCTTTATTTTTGAGTTCAAAATTAAAGAAGGTTAAAAAACTCATAATTACAATTAAAACTGTACTCAGCTTATTAACTGCTCTATGTTTGATCGATTAGAACTTTCAAACAAACTCACCGATAGTAATAAAAATCTGATTCACAGGGGACAATTCGATGTTGGATTACAGGTATACTTAGTTTATTAATACTTACAGTGTTCTCAGATATGTTTATTTTAATTTGTGCTATGAAGAATAACATATCAAAAAATTTTATTACGAACGAAAGTCATTTTTTTGTTACCACAGAATCTTAATAAAGACTACTCATAGTATTTTTATGATAATGTTTGTAGTTATCTATTTAATGAAATTGTTACTCTGCATTTATGTAGTGAGAGTACCACCAATCATGTACCATTGCTATTGTAAATCTAAGTTACTCACTTGGGAGTGGTTTTTAAAGTAATATGCATACAAAATAGAAAGTGGCAAGATTTAATCTGGGAAAATGTCTTATACTTTGACTTAAAAATAAATGTATTACTTTGTGGAGTTAAGAAAATTTCAAACGTTTCCTTCTTGCCTTCATTTACTATTTTATTCGAGGTAGTTATGCCCAAATACATAGGTATATACAAGAAAAGTGGTATCCTTTAGTCACAAGAAACCTA
This sequence comes from Copidosoma aretas, assembly GCA_030522625.1. Taxonomy (NCBI): domain Eukaryota; kingdom Metazoa; phylum Arthropoda; class Insecta; order Hymenoptera; family Encyrtidae; genus Copidosoma; species Copidosoma aretas. The sequence continues at coordinate 20,465 of JAPYYV010001021.1, forward strand.
ATTTATTTATAATAATGTATGATGCTGTCGGATACACAAGATACATTTAACATTGTTTATAATTTTTTGTATGATTTATCCACTATATTGAATATATAGTGTCACTAAAAGGCAACTACACTCTTTGTACTTACAAATTTGTTATCGTCACCCAATCAATATAAACAAAAGTCAGATTTTTTAGAACTAAGTGCCTACGCATTCACGATCTTAGATTTACCGAAAAATTTGCATTATTATTTAAAATGCGTTTGTTTATATTGTTCTAGTAACATGTTATGAACAAATACAACGTAATTAACCCATGATTTGAGCTGTTAATCACACCTTACCATAATACAGCGGATGAATAAATTGTTTATCATTTATAATAAAATACTTGTTGGAAAAGATTCTTTGAAAAACACTCACCAATCTCCGGTATCCCATTACGTTTTGCTGACGAAATTTTCGTTTCTTTAATACACTATTTAAATATTCAGCAGCCAATCTCCAACAAAAGAGGCTTTATTATCTACACTTTTGTTCATTTTTAATGATAAAACGACTTATCCTCTGTAACTCAATACGATCTTCCGTCCAAACTTTTTTGGACTAAATAAAATATTTCAATTACAAGTATTAAATTACAATGTAACTCTAATCATCAATTCACAAATGACTATATCTTCTTCTAAATTGCTCCTTGGTCATAATTATTATTAATTGATCAACACGAAATATTAGGTAATTAGAACATGACTGTTTATTAAAAATATATGTACAGAAGTTATTATATTGCCACTACACTAATGGCCTCTTTAAGATAAATATATCATGTAGGTGCCAGGACAGCACGCTGATTGGACAGTCATAGTGTTTCTTATAATTTTCGCATCACAGCCAAATCTATGTACATCATGAAGAATCGGAAAGTTAATGTATAAACAGACGAGAAAAAAGCCTCTTTAGCCATAACAAAGAGAGTCACACGATCATGGTGTATGTAGTTTTTCCTTTAATGCTTAGATTGTAAGAAACGCTATGATTATCTGATCGACGTGCTGTCCTGGCACCTACATGATGTACTTATCCTTAAGCAGCAATCAGCGTAATAGCGAAGTATTTATTGCTGTGAAGATATTTGTATCAAACAGTCATGCTCTAATTACCTATAATTTTATGTTGATTAATTATTATTTATCAATTTATTTTTTTAGCTACTAAAGCAGTCATGCATAGTATTGTTGTATACAACCGTATTGTAAATCAAGTAAAGGTGACATACCACTATCTCTGAAGATTTTACGGGGATTCCACGTGGACCACTCCACATGGAATTCACAATAAATGGACGTAGAATCTACGTAGATTTCAAGTAAAATGGACGTAACATTCATGATTATTCTACGTGGACCGTTTCACGGGAAATTGACATTGAATCAATGTACAATCTACATTGATTCCAAGTTGAATGGACATGGAATCCATGATGATTTTACGTGAAAAATTCTACGGGAAACTTAACAACGTTGTATCCAATAAATAAATTAAATTAATCGTAATGTAGTCAAATTTTCTTGATGCTCTTGCTCGCCTACGCTTCACCAGATAATAAAATGAATAGAATCGAAAGAATAAAAGGGAGGTAAGACTACGATCTTATCCAAGCCCAATAACCGGACTAATAACGACTTTGACTATCTTTGTGTACGTATGTTCTACATACATAAGTTAATAGTTAAGGATGAGTGTTAATGGATTTTTCGGGGGTGTCGGGGCGGAGAACGTGTCACATCCATTAAATAATTTACAAAGTTCAAGCTAATGTTATCAAAAAATGTAACAACAAGTACGTAATATTACGTATAAACTTATGTAACGGCTAATACGTATATATATATATATGTACTAGTGGGGCTTTGGCTCCCTGCGCGCTTCAAGTGCCAACCCCCATATGGGTCAGTATATTTATCCAGAGCTAATGACAGCTTAACTTTATGATGGCCAATAACCTTAAAACGACATATTTTATTTTTATTAAAATGATTTCAACTGCGATATTCTCTAAGACTGGAGTTGCCTATCTATACTTACGTATATCTCTGTGGTGGAGCTGTATATGAATAATAAAGCATAAAGCAGGAATTATAAATTATTGTACGCCGAATTACATAAATGTTTATATATTGAATAATGCCCTGAACGCAATGTTGTTTAGATGGGCCTAGTGCTATTTTTGGGGGCTGCCTTAATGTCAACAGTCAAGGTGAATATCAATCTTGACAATTCCTCTAGTTGGAGAAATAGGTTCTGAATGTACATTTTGTTTTGCTGTTTTTTTGAAAAGAAGAGAGAAAAAAGTTTTGTTGGGAAAAAGGGCAAATTATTTTACCCTCACTAGCAAATACGACGAATTATTAAAAAAATTGTTGTTGTATGGGCAAATCCACCAAACTTTTAACCTTCGTGATCCAGAGGTAGAGCTTGATAATTTCGTATTTAATTTCACAAATGAGTCAAATAAATTTTATTTCACTATTATTCACCTAAAAAATAATGTGTATGCATAGATTAAAGGCCATAAATCACTTTTTTTCTTTTTTATGAGTGATTTAAGATGAAAAAACACGAAATAAGCTTTTAAAGTTCTAGAAAAATGTTGTATTCTTAACAACTTTATTTGCGCGGTCCACAATATATTGGCATAATAATACCGACTTTTAATCGTTGAAATCTTTCTGCAATACATATATAAGGCTGAGTAGTGTGCCCTAAATGAGAAAAAAGATATACGTATTTTAGTAAATAAAGTCAACTTTTTGAAAAACTCATTTCAGCATATAAACATTAAAGACGTGGCCCTTTAATTACGGGGAATTTTTTTGTCTTATCTTTAAATACATGGTAAAACAAAAATGTTAAGCCGTGTCTTGATGAGGTGCCCTGAATAAATAAAGAATACGAACACTTTGAAGTTGTAATGAAACACGAAACTGGTTTTGAAATAACACATTTTTTGATGGCACATCGACGATTTTACGTGAAAAAGGTCAATCTAAGTTGTTACTACTGTAATTTATTATTTTAATTGGAATATAAAGGGGCCATCATAATATTTCTGTAAAAAAAAATTTTAACTTGTTGAGAAAACTCGTATTTACTCCTCTTCAATTTATAGTCCCGGCGCGACGCACTGTGTGACCCTGCTCATTTTTATGTTCTAAATAATATACTTCTAGAAAAAAAAACCGATTGTAATGGTTTAGAATTCTACTTGCTGCTGAAGTAGAATGTAGATGTAGTAGTGTAGATTATTAAGTAGCAAGTAGGGTAGATTTTTAAAAAATGGTCAAAAAAAGGAAAAAATTTTTAGTAGTTGAAAAAAAAAAATTTCTATCCTTTTTTTCAAAACTAAAGTTTCTCTCGATCAACTACAGTCAGACTAGGATTCTACTTTATTGACATGGTATTTATAGACATCAAGCTGTTGATATTTGTCAACATTCGGTCAGACAAACGGGTGCTTCTGTTATGTTCCACGTTAAAATTATTTAGACTATGTTTTCAGACTTAAAAAAGGTAAGTATTTACGAACACTTATTTAAAACGAAATGGGTAGTTCACAATTCTATGTTTATCCAACGATCAAAGTAGAATGGAACCTAAAACTCAGCCCACGACGAATAAGGCGCAAAAAGTCAGAGAGAAGAAAAAAATGGCTGCCGAAAAACGTGAGCAAAAAATCTTGAAAAAACGTGAAGCCCGTTAAAAGCCAATGAACTGAATTGACGACCATAATATTTCTGCGAAATGTAGAAGATCAATCTCTCCTGATGCCGTAAGTCTAAAACGACGTTTTTACAGGTTAGGTAATTTATCAATAAAGTACTACGATGATGTTACGAGAAGAAAGGAAAAAACGAACACAAATAATTATCGGGATAAGTATAGGTTTCTGATGGGTCTCAACCAAGTCCAACCAATTATTTGAATACATCTTTGCAAGGATCTTTTGTTAACGATACACCTGTATTGACTCAAAAAAATGTAAATTCATAAGTACAATCAAACAATTCAAATATAAGTAAGAGAATTTGACGTTTGAAAAAGACAATAAGAAACTAAAAAATAAGAGAGCTGGATTTGCGACGCCAAATAAAAAAATTGGAAAAAATGAAACATCGGAAATCGATAAAAATTTGGGAACAAACATATTACAGAGCAAAGAATGTGAACAAAATAGAAAGTGAAAAAAAAAATCAATAAAACAATAAAACAGGGTAAGCCAGCTATTAGAAAGAAATCACGGTAAGGAGAAGTACTTAAAAGTCAGCTTTTAAAAAATAAAGAAAAATGAAGTCTAAAAGAGAAAAATCTTATTTCGCTCAAACTATCGCTGGAAAAATTATAATAGAATATCGTTGCATGAAAAAAACTGTTGGCCTTGTAGCACGTACTTAAAAAGAAAAAGTGCGTCAACATCATCCAATTTTTATAGGAGTAAAAATATCCTCAGTGAATCGTCAGACGTAATGTGACAGAGAGAGAAACATGTTTATGTAAAATGCATGCAAACATTGATCTATTGTTACAAAAACTAGTAAAATTCAGCACTGTCGGTGGCTAGTAAAATCTTTTCCGAATCTAGTAACATGTTACTAAATGTCTAAAGCATGTATGTATCGTGAATGCGAAGCTTGTCGTGCTAAGTGCGTTAATTCATCAAAAGATTCTCAGCCGACATTTTATTATCAGTGGAGTAGTAATTTCGTTGATCGATTAGGTGCCAAAGATATAATGTATCCTGTCAGGATCACGTCAAAACAGAAGATAGAGTGCAACACGAATGATTTAATCAAAGAATTATCTATCAAATTATTTATAAAGATCCCAAAACGTTTGAGGTTAACCCAGTAACTCTTTTTTTTCAGTATCAAACAAATTTAAGACACGATTCTTGTGCTGTGTAGGCTCATCTACAGCCTATGATAAGTTGTGAAAAACAATTGGTTCGTAACTTGAAGAAATTTCACATTCAAAGTGATGGTCCATCAACCCAATAAAAAATAAAACAAATTTTTTTGCATTCCCTCAACATAGCAAAAGATTAAAACTCAATTAAGCATCCTGAAATTTCACGACAGCAGGTCATGTAAGGAGTTGTGCTGATGGGACAGGTGGTTAAGTCAAATAACTCTGTGATAAAGCAATTTATTTTAGACGTAATATTTTAACAGCCAGTTATATGATTAAAGCTGTTCAAAAAAGTGACTTGAAAGTACAAATATTTTTAATTTCTGAAAATGACATGAAAAATATTGATGAATTATTGGGAAATACTAAATTGTAAGTGGCGATAAATACAATGAAAATTCACCAAGTAATATGGACAGACTAAGTGAAGACGTTTTATTTTTAAATTATCTATCATGCTTAGAATGTGTTAAGAATCCACCATGTAAACATTATAATTTCAAATCTCATTCTGTTATGATTAAAAGTGAAAAAATGAGATGAAAAAAATGAGAGTACAGTTCAAGCTAGTAAAGTGGTCAAAACCCGCACGTTACGATCAAAAAAGTGTAATTTAGACAAATAAATATAAGTGTACAAAAACTTATATTTTTGTTATTTATTATAACATTCAAAATTCAGACTTATTAAGTACATTCAAGATTTACAGTATCTATTTATTATTATTACTATAAAAGAGATAAGAATTTTTAAATTGGTCATATTTGTCAATCAATTAAAAAATTTTTACAAGTCATTAGTTTATATTACTTTATTAATATTCAAGGTATTTTTTATTTATTAAATCAATAAATCCTATTTTTTCATAGTTTTAAAAGATTAAAGTGAAAAAATATACATACAAAAACAAGGGGAAGAAGCTTGAATCAATAAAAAAAGATCATTTAAAAAAAGCAAAGATACATTTTTTTTAAATTCCTAACGAAGGAAGAAACTTTTTACATATGGAATATACCTTCAAACTTATTCTAAGCCCAAACAAATATTATTAAATATCATCCAATGAAAGTAATGCCAAAACAGCAAGACAATTTTTTCATTTGAATCGTATGAGAGCTATGTATTATCAGGTCTTTAATTTAAAGGTCCAAAGGTGAAACGAAGTCACAATAGTGTGCCTTGAAGAAAAAAAAATTAAAAAAAAGTTTCGAAAACAAAAGTTTGGTGGATTTGCCCAAGACGACAGTTTCCGAAAAGTAATAATACACTACAAAAATTTATTTTGTTTCGCATCATTTAATGCTAATGTTTTACATGAAAAAGAAAGGCTATATCTATTATAAAAAATGGCTTTACAGAATATAGAAGGAGGGACAATGGATCAGGCAAAAATATACACAGAATTAAAAATAGTAATAAAAAGATTTATTTTGACAACACAATAGTTGTACGTTTGTAAGTTTTTATTAATGGAATACAAATGTCACATAAACGTTGAATACTGTGCATCAATACAAAGCATGATAATACATATACAACTATATTCATAAGGAAAACGATAGAGCATTTTATAAAAAACAAAAAGATATAAATTGCGAAAATAAAGTTCATAATGAAATTAATCAATACACGATGCACGATATTTAAGTCCAATGGACGCCGCTTGGAGACTAAAATAATATTTCATCTGCGGTAGATGTCAGTGTGTAGTAAATTTATCAGAACATATATGATGATATCCATGCAATTGAAAAAAGACTTAAGTTAAATCCAAATTTACTTTAAGAACACTTAGATATTCTGAGAAAAATTTAAAATAGAAATCTAATATCGAAAAGTTATAAATATCTGTATCAGTTTATAAGATTACAAAATTTACCTAAGTACAAAATATTTTTCTTGCGTAAAAGTAGTGACTAATATAATAAGTACAACAAACCAGTAACAGCTGAGTGTTGTGCCATTATAGTTTTTCAAACTGGAATTTTTGATGACTTTGATTTATGTGTCTATCCTAAAAACCTTTCAGATGATATGCCAACTCACACTTACTTAAATAAGATATCTAAATATGTAGATCCTATGGTTATTTCTTTGTTAATTCCGTCTGATGATTAAGGTTAGAATACAAATTATTTTCAAAATCCAAAAAAAAAATTCAAACAATCACCAGTTTGCAATATTATATTTACAGATTGTTGTACAGACCAAAAAATTTTCAATTTGATCCTTTACTTAGAGCAGGAAAATTGACACAATACGTTTTAAATGCTTGTATTGATGTAAAGAATAATCGTATGAACTATTTAAGAAATAATCAAAAAATTCACTCATTGAATGTTATTAAGGATTATTGGATCATGTTATGAATAGTGCATCCAACGTTATACAGAATTTTGAACAAAAAGAGAAGTTCGGAAACCTTTTTATCTTACCTTCAACGTACATCGGTGGACCTTGATATGTGCAACAGCATTATCAAGATGAAGTGGCTATTATGAGAAAATGCGGTGAACAGGATTTATTTGTAACTGCTACGTGTAATCCTAGATGAAAAGAAATTGAAGATGTATTAAAAAATTATTCAAGAACACTCACCAAATGATATACCATTTACAACAGTCCAAATGTTTCATACGAAATTACAATTCGCTTAGGATAATATTATAAAAAACCACTTGTTTAACCAAATCATATCTTACGTTTATACTATTGAATTTAAAAAATAAGGACTGCCACATGCTCATATATTGGTAACATTGCATCCTGATAATAAACTCATAATTCCGGATGATGATGATAATTATACTTCTGCCTAGTATCCTTTAAATGATAAAATAATAAAAAAATTAGTAAGTAAACACATGTGACATGATCCTTATAAATTGTATAGTCCATGTTTATAAAAAAATCACAAAATTTGTCAAAAAAATTTTCCAAAAGATTTTCGTGAATAGTTTTCAATAGAAACCAAATTTCTAAATCTTGGAATAATTACAAAACACATTTTACAGTATGGTTTCCATTAAATAAAACAGACGAATTTGCTTAAAATTCAAAGTACGTAATTATTCCAGATTATTATAATTTTAATAAAACGATTAATATCGGAAAATTTCTTTACCTTTTATTTTATACAGAAAACAATTTTCTATTGTTGTAGCTTTTTCATTGACAATAATTAAATCTTAGGTCAAAGTTTTAATAAAATCAGTCTTTATTCTAATAAACCTCTTTTTTTCTCATGGTAAATTATATGTAGCATTGTCTGGATGCAAAAATCCTAATAATATTTTTATACAATTAAATTCAAACGACAGTAACATTGTTGAAAACATAGTTTGGAAGGAAGTTTTTGGAGACAACAATTAGAAATGGTCAAAAATTACAGTATAAGGGGGCGAAAAAGTTTAATTCCTTACAACTATATACATATATATAACAAGATATTCTCGTATATTATACAAATACATATACGCAAACGCGAGTGACTCTGCGTGTGTGTGTGTGTGTGTGTATATGTGTATGTGTGTTTGTGCAAATATATTTTTAGTGCATTTAATTACAAGTTCCAACCGATCAATCATAAACCATAAAATGAGCCAAGTAGTTTTATCTGACATTGTGTTTTTTACCTCATTGAATTTTTTATATAAAATCAAAGTGCTTTACAAGAATGTATTAAAAATCATTTATACTGCAGGACGTTCGGCACAGTTAGAGGGGGAAGATGCTTGAGGGGCAGGGGGAGACAAGTGACGACTGAAGATCTGACAGCGCTGTGCAGATTTTCAGTTGATATACCGATTACCCACAGTCATGAAATATTTTTACAATGCATTGGCATACACACACGAATAGATTCTTGTACCGGAAAACGACTTTGAGGCTTGTGTCTATCTGGCGAGAGAAGCCGGAAGCGCGAGTCGCTACACGACGATGACGTAGCGTTTCTGTTGAACTTCTATTTATTTTTTTATTCATAAATAGATCGGATAATCGTCGTCAAACTTAGTATACATTATATTTAAATTACTAACATTGTATGTGACGTATAAAAAAATTGGAGAAACTCATTGGGCTAATGTTCTTAAAACTGAGTTTTTATCAGTTTTCTCGTAAGCGACCGTGTTAAAATGACTGAACTTTGAAATTCAATATCTCGAAAACGACACAAATAAACCTCTTAAAATTTTGACAGAATTATCGTAACGACAATGAGATCATTTGGTGAAAATTTCAAAAAAATTCGCTAAAGGGTTTTATTTCTACCGAACGTCGTTTAAATAAGTGCATGAATATGATGGTTTTTTTCTTTCAATCGATCAAACACTTAGCATAAAATGAGTTAGGTACAGTTCTATCTATAAATGTGTTTTTTAAGCTTTTGGAATTTTTTACATAAAATTCGAGCACTTTACCAAAATTTACATGGAAATATTTTATATTTAAAATAAGATCATGATTGCAATGGTTTTTTTTTTTTTTTGTTAAAATAAGCACAAAATTTTCTGTGCAAATTTGTGTAAGGAATAACAGATAGATCAAAAGTATGAGTGATATGAGCTTTTTTCCATTATTTATTATATAAGAAAATAGCTGACGTGATTTATTTTAATGTAATATAAATTTTATTTAGTCATTTATTTTGCATTAAAGTAGTTAAAATTTTTCTGTTATTATTCGTATGTATACAAATAATTAAGTACACGGATAAAAAGCCGTATGATGTGTGAATTGCCACGCTTCAAAAATATTGCTTTGCATTGCTAGGTGTTATTTTGTTGTTGGACAATATTAGTCTGTCTAGCTTGTAACCTCAAGCTGCTTACCGATTCCCGGTTTTCTCAATACAGTTTAGTTTCATTTCTTTGAAGTAACGTGTTCTAATTGTTACTCTCAATCGTAACAATTCTGGGGCTTCTTCGGGATCACACAACAGCAGAAGCGACGAAGACAATGAAGCAGCAGCTTAAGGAATCCAAGCAGTAGTGCCTAGATCTGAAGCATCAGTTGAAAATATAAGGAGAGTGATCTCAACTTGTAATGGATAATAGTGAAGTTAAAAGTTGAACTGGTTGAACTGCAGAAAAATTTTTGTATCTTGAAGGTTCAGTTAGACGACGGGAAGCAAGAAAAGGACGACACGCTGCGTAAGCACCAAAAAGCTTATGATAGGACGCTCCGACAGTTAAAGTTGTCTCTCGGTGATGCTCGCGACATGATCGTGGGCCTGCAAACTGAACGAAACACAGATTTGGCGAAGCGGGACTCTCTTCTGAGCAAAAGACAGGCTTAGCAAATGAAAAGTGCAGCGTTACACCATCAACTATTTCACGGCATAAACCAGATGAGTATCACCGAGAATATTTTGCTACCACCACCACAAGTCTCGCGACTACTGCCACCGCAGCAATCACAACCACCACAACTATCACAACTACCACCACCTGGGCAATCACAACCACCTAAACCATCACAACCACTACATCAACATCCGATCTTAAACACATCTTTTTTACAGTCGGGTTGAAATAGGTTGGAGACAGATTCACTGACTTCCCTTCAATGCTTAAGTCAATGTTTATGATTGTAGTTATTCGCTTAAGGACTTTTTAAATTAGTTTAACCTTATTGCCAAATTAAATCGTTGGGATGAAGATAGAAAAATGGTTGCTCTAATTTCCCGTATACGTGGAAAGGCAAGATCAGTACTTGATCATTTTTCAAATTCGAAAGGACTTTTAGGTTTAACCTCGAAACTTAAAGGGCGTTTTAGAAAAAATTACTTGACTGCGACTTGTTATTCTTAATTTCAAAATAGGAAAAAAAGCTTAATTAAAGATTTTCTAAGTACAACTGCTGATCTACAGAACTTTATATCAGTAGTTTATCTTAAGTGCTCGTTTGCTACTTAAGATGAAACTTCTTTTTAGCAATTTATTATTGGAACTGCTGATAATTTAGTAAGGAAAGTGCTTTAATTAGAGAGGGTTAAATATTTGAGAGTTTCTCTCCAACGAGTAATCAAGGTTAGAGCAATTTTTAATAAGAATAAGAGACTCAAAAAAATGAATGTTGTTTGAGATGTAAAAGGAAGGGCCACGTGAAGTTGAATTGTCCTCAACCGCATGCGTTTAATCGGCAGGGAAAGTAGGTTTTATTGAACTTGCAGGAGCGAGTTTAACAGAAGGTTATCCAGCTCTTCTAAACCTAGTCTTGAATTGCCGATAAATTAATGAGAATTCAAGTACAATAATTTTTACAGGGTTATTAACTGACAAAATTTGAAATTTTGTTTAAGATTCTGGTTCTGACGCCACAATTTTGAATTAAAAATTTGTTAATTCAGTGGATATTAATATTTCCATCAATTCTAAATCACTGCACGTAAGGATGTTACTATAAAGTTTAGGGTTAAAGTATTTGTGGTTTTAGGAATACACAAAGTAAAAATAGTTGCATTCGTGGGGAATATGGTTGATGATTGTATTCTTGGGTGTGATTTCCTTGATATGATAGGTTTATCAAGAAAAATTCATAAGCTTATTTTTGATGAAATAGACTCTAATGTCAAGAAAGATAGACCTATTCGACGGATGTAGACATACAGGATGTTGTTTAAGATAATTTGCAAGGTCTTTTCAAGAACAATTCGAAAGCATTAGATTATGACCAGAAAACAAAATCTCCCGA
>JAPYYV010001022.1:0-28027 GCA_030522625.1 Copidosoma aretas
CCACGGCTACTACCCATCACTGCCGGTACAGGGATCGGTGTATGCAGGAAATTGGCTAAGCTGCCAGCAATAACGCGAGGGCCCCAAAAGCGTCCACCCAACACACCGGCCATAGGTTCGAACGCCTTATTATTATTAACATTTAGTTGTAAGAAGAGAAAACTTGTAATCCTTCGAGGTTGTAAAGAGAGACGGGAATGAGGGACGAGCCGGTCCACTACCCCTCTCTCTGGCGTAGGAGGCCTGGAGGAAGAGTCCCCAAGATTCTGAGCCCCAAGGGGCGACGCACTAGAGATTGAGTGGTGGAGGAAATTTCGCAAGGGCGGGCCTTGGAAAAATTGCAACTCAATTCTGCGGCCGTTTTCCTCCACCACCACCACGGAACTTCCTCCCGGCGCCCTTAGCCGCCAAAGTGGGAAAATCCGGAAGAGAGTGTTTTTTCGGCTATAAAAGCTAGGTCTGCCCTGTGGAGCAGTCAGTCTCTACATCGAGATCACCCTTGGTTCATCATAACCAGGAATCTCCAGTCTCCACCTCTGATCATCCACGATCAGAGTCAGAGTCCTTCCCAAGTCTCCATCAGCCGAGCCATATTCTCTCTTACGGTACCCATGTGTACTATTTACGCGAAACATTAAAAGTAATTTTACCTAAATCCAATCGTCTAATTTATCATCTCCTGGCACAAAATCACCACTTCCTATCCACACCCTTCTACTGCCAGAAGCCAGCAAAAGTACTGGGTTAACGTCTCTCCGGAGGCCGAAAATACCCGCACTCCACCGAACGAGCCAGGGTGCTGAGTCAAAGCCTCTCTGCAGGCCGAAAATACCCGCACCCTCATCAACTGAGAAGTACGATTTCCTGGACCAAAACAGTATGGATTCCTGGGTTATTCAGCGTAAGCTGAGACCCAAAAATATACGTCATTCGCCCGACGTAACAGTATCTTTCACGAAACATTTTAAGATTTTTGTTGTTACTTTCTTGTGCTTCTTCTGAAAGCAGGCCGATAGGTAAAATCAAATGTTTAATAATTCGATATCCGTGGATAAGGATAACATGTAGAGACACTGGCATATAGTACTAATTGTACAGTTTAGTGTACATTAGAGCAGTGTCTTTACAAAAAACTCGGAACTCCTCCTGATTGATCTCGTAACCCAAAGAAATCGCCGATAAAATTATCCCAAACCTTTTCAATAATTTCAAATCAAAACCTTTAACAAAAAAAAAATAGTGCAGTTTACTTATCTTTTATCAACTTATTCTAAACAGTCGATAAAATTGATAACTTAAAAAGTTTCTTTATGATGTCTGTGCTCCATTTTGGATCCATCACTTTAATTTATAAAATCTTATAGTAGATTCATAATTAATGATCTTCGAGATCCCCGAGTTTGGATTACTATTAAATATAATTGGAATTTCGTCAAACTATTGTATCTGCCATTTCGACTTTATAGATTTGAATATAATAGTCATCATCAGCGACCTCAAAAACCGCCGAATAAAAATCATTTTTGAGAAAACTGAAAATTTTATTAATTTTTGTCGGCCATTTAACATATTATAACAGCAGATTCATACTCAGCGACCTGTAGAACCACCTCGTAAGAATTATTTTTAAAAAAAAATTTTTTTTTTTCAATTTTTGTCCGCCACTTTGGATCTGCCATTTTGAATTTTTGAAATTCGATAGCAGATTCGTAATCAGCGACCTCGAAAACATATAAATACTTATTTTGACTCAATTTCACTGGTGCTTGTTATTACAATCAAATTTTTATTTACGTATAAATAATGGTATAGCTATAATAATGAATTTATAGGTTTATTACATCTAATTATTGCGGGGGAAACAATTTCATATTCTACAGCCAAAGATGAATTAAAAAAAAAAAAATTAAAGCCGATTTCTTTAAAAGCCAGGTGACTAAAGGTTTTGCCCTTTTTTTTTCAATCCGAAGTACTGTGCGGCAGGCCCTTGTTGCCAGCATGCGAAACATGCCCGGGGCAGAGCGTCCACGTGGGGTTTGTTAGGTATCCACCTAATGTCATTAAACGTGATGCTACTCTCTCTCATTCATAGGCAAAATACCACGGGGAGGATGGCTTCACGGCAGCTCAACTACCAACGGAGATGGATTTTGACCTGCCACCGATTTCCGATGCCCCCCTTCCTTCTCGCGACACCTATGTCGAGCCCGACTGCGCTCTCGATTGTGGCAGAGTGTGCCCTTTGCGTTATCTTGCAGTAGCGGCAGAGTCAAAATGATTGGAAAAATTACCCAAATGCTCACAATTTCGTGAAAAACAAAAATTCATGAAAAATTGATAATCTGCATACATAAAAACGTTGTAGAAATAAACTGATTTGTACCAAATTTGATTTACGAAGGTATTTGGGGTCGCTGATTACAAACCTGAAGTCAGATTTCTAAATTTACATTGGAGGATCCAAGATGGCGGACGTAATTTTCGAATATCAACTGATCTGTACCAAGTTTGGAAACAAAAGTTTTTGGAGTAGCTGATTACGAATCTGAAGTAACATTTGCTAAATTTAAAATGGCGGATCCAAGATGGTGGAGGAAATTTTCGAAAATCCACTGATCCGTACTAAGTTTGGTAAACTAAGGTTTTTCGGGTCGCTGATAACGAATCTGAACGAAATTTTCAAAAATCAACTTATTCGTATAAAATTTGGTATGTGAGGTGACAAATGCGAAAAAAGAATCAAAATTCGCGCGATTGATAAATTTTTCATCAAAATATGTAATTTTGGATTATTGAAAAATTTGACAGTGGTCCGGATCATACGAAATACGATCAAAAGTCTGACTTCACATATTCATTTATTTAATATTGTTTTAACAGCAAATTGTTCCTCAATAAGTCTACTATAAGAATCCGAGGCACTCGTATAGTTAAAATAAGTGTTGAAATCACCCCGCCACTTGTAATCTCGGATAACACTTTTTTATAGTAACATCAAAGATATTTGTTGTAATTACTTACAAGAATCAGAAAACATACATATGAATAGGCATTTTGTTGAAACAAATACCATAATTTGCAAATATTGGTTTGAAGAAATTATCTTCTTATAATTTAGTACATTTTGTGACGTATGATAGCATATACCTATACGTCCGTCCGCCCTTCCCTAGCCAAGGGCCCTCTTTGACCGGGCAGTACATGGTAGACAAGGGGAGAGTGAGTCAGAAAAAGGAAGGGAGACTAGACCCGACGCTCGAGACAAGCAAAAGTATCCGCTCCAGTTCGCTTCTCACACTTGGCTCTTCTCTCGGTCTATAATTATATAAAGTACTATTAACCTTACTCGCTGTGCACTCAATTTCTGATCACCATACCGAACGTAATCCAACGTTACAGTAATTTTTGTATTAGAAGTAGGATCGGTAGAGGAATTTTTTTATTTTTCTTCTTTGGAAGCGTACATAGCGTAGCGTCGCTAAACAAAAAGTAAGTGCGAGTGAAAGGGAAAAAAAAAGACCCACTTAAAATAAAAGGACTGGAAAAGTGATCAAGTGTGACAAGATAGTCATAGTAAGAAAATAAAAAAGTTAGAACAGACCAGGGACTACCTGACTATTCTTTATCGATATCACTGTCAGTGATTCTGTTCGTTTATAGATAACCATCAGCAATGCAACGGGCAGTGGAAGCATCAAATATTTGATGCACAAATTAGGCCGCACAAAGTAAACGTCAAGCTGGAGATGGGCAGGCATAACATCATAGTGCATCAACCGACTACATAAGCCTGCACTCAGCAATTTAAAGAGATGTTGCAGTACGTTCTTAAAGTTTTAATTGCGCTGTTTGCACTATTTCCCATTTAATAGAAATTATGATAATTTTAGCCAATCAGTAGGCTCTTTGATACACTTAAATTAATAAATCCCAAGCCATTAAGCCCATAGTAACCCAATACGCTCAATTAGCTTTATTAGTGTTTAAGCCAATCGAGCAATCTCCAGTGACCTAACAGTCTTGCATGGTTTAACTTTTGTTAATTAGATAAATAATCTAAATCCCGCGCAGTCAATTCCTAGTAACCCAATACTCTTGCCTGGCTTAACTATTGTTCATTAATTAAATATATCATATGCCATTTAGTCCATCTTATTATTCCAAGAATAATAACTTATTCTAAGGGAGCTAAGTTATCCAATGAGTTAATTAATAAATTAATTAATGAACAAGTAAGCTAGCACAGTGAGTTGCCGAACGTTTCTTGCTTGAATAGTTATAAATTTATTAATTGAACGATAAAACGGGCGAGATTGTTGGAGTACTTAGCTCCCTTAGAATAAGTTATTAATAATTGAATAATATGATGGACTAATTTGCATATGATTTTTTTTAAATAATCATTGCAAAGCCAAGTAAGCATATTTAGTTAGTAGAGATTACATGCTTGGATTTTAGTTTGTTCAATCAATAATCAAGCAGAGACAGTCCATTGGGTCACCAGGGATGGACTGCTTGGCATATAAATTAGAAAATTAATAAACATTAGTGAAGCCAAGCGGGCGTATCTTCTATTCTACATTATAGTTAAATACATATTGATGTTTTTTTAGATTATGATCGATCGTATAATGATTCTTTTAGTCTTAAGTTCCAATAATATCGACAGATACAGAGTAAACATTGATAGAAGTCACGGATTTTGGTAAAGTAACGTTTGACAGGCGACGCCAAGTACAGCCAAAAAACGTTTTGCGTTCTGCAAGTGCGTGAACGTACAGGCTCATGGTGTGCAAGGTTTAGGTTGCGCATAATATTTTCGACTATAAAGATAGCGCATCGTAGTGTATTTTGATGATGTAAGAGTTACTCTATTCTTATCAAGAGAGATAAATACGGATCTATAATTAATTCAAAACCTAACTTGGAATTATATCAAAGAATAATTTCTGTCATTATCGCATAAATAAATGTATTACTATATTCATTAATTATAAAATAATGATCCAAAAATTATTATATCGACAATACATCTATAACTAGTAATAGCTTTCATTTATGACTTTCTAGAAACTGATTGTTTAATGTACTAATATTTAATACAATCATCATGTTCATGTTTCATTTGCTTCTCAAAATGATGTTTGATTTTAGATTGCCTAGGTAATCGTAGTGCTGCTACTATGATGCCAATGTACCTTCCCCTCTCCAAGTTCCTATTTCAGAGCCAACGCTCCTTTTTGTGCTTCCTCGTGCGCATTATTCCCCGTCCCAGTTTCTGCCTACAGAATAAATCTGTCTCTCGCACTTGTGATAATGTACGTGCCATGTGTTACTGACCTAGACCTTGCTTCTATTAAAAATATCAGTAAGTTAATTTTTTTTGTCTCCATTTCATTCCAGAATCATCGTTCATCCAGTAATTTGTACGACCTTGCATGCATGAAATATTTGTCATCGCCAGTAGTGGTTGTGCATTGATAAACATCGTGTCCTTGTCATCGCATGTACGGGCTGTGTATTCTCACATGCCACGTATTTTTAATCCCCTGTATGCAGGGCTTGTGCGATCACCTAAAACGTCTTTTGTGATCACCATAAGCCTATTTAATAAAAAACAAGTATTGTTCAATGTTTGAAAACTTGTCGAAATAAAGGATTCACTGCTTGTAAAGTCTTAATAAAGTCTTACTAAGTATGACTAATGACAGAATCAATTTAAGGTAGAGTCACAGTAGAGACTCAATAAAGTTACCTTAAAGACTGAGTATTCATACGGAGAAAGTACAGTATTCATAATACCGATAAAATGTTAACGTATCACATGAGCAGGGGTTGAGCGGCACTTAAGCGGCACTTTAGCGGCCCTTCGAAGGAAAATCGGCGGCATTTGGGCAGTACGTGAGCAAGACTTGAGCGGCACTTCAGCGGCACTTAGAGGGTACTTTGTCTGTACTTAAGCGGTACTTCGGAGGTACTTGGATGGCACTTGGGCGGCACTTGGACGGTACTTGGGCGGCACTCGGGCGGTATGTCAGCGAGACGTAAGCGGCACTTGAGCGGCGCATGAGCGGTACTTGAGCGGTACTGAAGAGGTACTCGAACTGCACTTGCGCGGTACTTGGTCGGTACTTAAGTAGTACTTGAGCGTACTTGAGGGTACTTGCAGGAAATTGGGGATACATGCGGGCTCTTGCGCCTATTTACGGGTACTTAGGAGTACTTATGGGTACTTGGGGATACATACCGGCAGTTGCACGTACTCGGGGGTGCTTGCAGATACTTTTGTGTACTTACGGGCACTTGGGGGTACTTACGGGCATTTACGGGTACTAACGGGTACTTGAGGTACTTACGACCAGTACAGTATTTGGTTAGGTAGAAACTGCTTATAATGTCATAAAGCTAAGTTGAGTATAAGTCGAATATTCAAAATCAATATTGACAAAAACCATGAGAGGAACTGCCTTTATCTTTGATTTTATACGCTCTGTTTAAATTTTACACATTTTAATGCATTACTTTTTGAGAAAAGATACACTTTTTATAATTTTTTATATTTTACATTAAATTGTATAATACCTTAAGTCCCTAAAAGTACCTCCAAGTACCCATAAGTGCCCGTAAATGCCTGCAAGTACTCCAAGTACCTAAACGTACCTGAAAGTACACGCAAGTGCCCCCGAGTACCCGCAAGCACCCCCAAGTAGTCATAAGTGCCCGTAAGTACAGACAAGTGCCCGTAAGTACCCTTGAGTGCCCAGAAGTACCCGAAAGTACCCGGAAGTGCCCAGACGTACTTAAAAGTACCCGCAAGTACCCCGAGTATCCGCACGGATCCCCAAATGCCAGTCAGTGCCCGTAAGTATCTAAAAGTGCCCGTAAGTACCCGAAAGTGCTCAAACGTACCCAAAAGTACCCCCAAGTGCCCGTAAGTACCCCAGAGTTCCGGTACATGCAAGTAGTCGTGAAGGCCCGTAAGTACAGACATGTGCCCGTAAGTATACGTAAGTGCCTGTAAGTACCTTCAAATGCCCCCAAGTACCCCAGAGTTCCGGTTCATGCAAGTAGTCGTAAGTGTCCGTAAGTACAGACAAGTGCCTGTAAGTGCACGTAAGTGCCCGTAAGTACCTTCAAGTGCCCATAAGTACCAGCAAGTATCCGAAAGTACCCCCGAGTACCTGCAAGTACCCCCAAGTGTCCGTCAGTGCCCGTAAGTACCCGGAGGTACCCAAACGTACCCAAAAGTACCCGCAAGTACCCCCGAGTACCTGCGAGTACCCCCAAGTGCCCGGTATTACCCGTTAGTACTCGTAAGTGCCCGTAAGTACCACTTAAGTACCGCCCAAGTACCGCGCAAGTGCCGTTCAAAGACCTCTTTAGTACCGCTTAAGAGCTGCCCAAGTACCGCCAAAGTACCGCTCATTCGATGCTCAAGTGCCGCTTACGTCCCGCTGACATACCGCCCAAGTGCGGCTTAAGTACAGCCAAAGTGCCGCTTAAGTGCCGTCCAAGTACCTCTGAAGTGCCGCTTAAGTACGGCCGAAGTACCCTCTAAGTGCCGCTGAAGTGCCGCTTAAGTCTTGCTCACGTACTGCCCAAGTGCCGCCAACGTTCCTTTGATGGGCTGCTCAAGTGTCGCTCAAGTGTCGCTAAACCCCTGCTCATGTAATACGTTCAATATTTATCGGTATCATGAATTCTGTACTTTTTCCGTATGAATACTCAGTCTTTAAGGTAACTTTATTGAGTCTCTACTGTGACTCTACTTTAAATTGATTCTGTCATTAGTCATACTTAGTGAGACTTTATTGAGACTTTACAAGCAGTAAATCCTTTATTTCGACAAGTTTTCAAATATTGAAAAATACTTGTTTTTTATTAAATAGGCTTATGGTGATCACGAAAGACGACTAAGTTGATCACACAAGCCCTGCATACAGGGGATTAAAAATACGTGGCATGTAAGAATATATGTTGCATTATTACACAATCACAGCCAGTACATACGATGACGAGGACACGATGCTTATCAATGCAAAACCACTACTGGCGATGACAAATATTTCATGCATGCAAGGTCGTACAAATTACTGGATGAACGATGATTCTCGAATGAAATGGAGACAAAAAAAATTAACTTACTGATATTTTTAATAGAAGCAAGGTCTAGGTCAGTAACACATGGCACGTACATACACGCTTATCACAAGTGCTAGAGACAGATTCATTCTGTAGGCAGAAACTGGG
This sequence comes from Copidosoma aretas, assembly GCA_030522625.1. Classification (NCBI taxonomy): domain Eukaryota; kingdom Metazoa; phylum Arthropoda; class Insecta; order Hymenoptera; family Encyrtidae; genus Copidosoma; species Copidosoma aretas. The sequence continues at coordinate 8,251 of JAPYYV010001022.1, forward strand.
ACGGAGAATGATGTGCACGGAGTAGCACAAGAAGGAGCGCTGGCTCTGAAATAGGAACTTGGAGAGGGGAAGGTACATTGGCATCACAATAGCAGCACTACGATTATCCAGGCAATCTAAAATCAAATATCATTTTGTGAAGCATATGAAACATTATGAATATGATGATTGTAATAAATATTAGTACATTAAACAATCAGTTTCTAGAAAGTCATAAATAAAAGCTATTACTAGGAATAGATGTAATGTCTATATAATATCTTTTGGATCATTATTTTATAAAAAATGAAAATAGTAATACATTTATTTATGCGATGATAACAAAAATAATTCTTCAATAAAATTTCAAGTTAGGTTATAAATCAATTATGGATCTGCATTCATCTCTCATGATAAGAACAGAATAACTCTTGCATCATTAAAATACATTACGATGCGCTTTCCTTATATGCGCACTTGCCGAACGCGAAACGTTTGTTGGCTGTACTTGGCGTCGCCTATCAATTTTAATGTACCGAAATCCGTGATTTCTATCTATATTTCATCTGTATCTGTCGATTTTGTTGAAACTTAAGACTATAAGAATTATTATTTGATGGATCATGATCTAAAAAAACTTCATTATGTATTTGACTATAATGTAGAATAAAAGATACCCTCGCTTGGCTTCACTAATGTTTATTGATTTTCGAATTTATATGCCAAGCAGTCAATCTCTAGTGACCCAAAAGACTGTCTCTGCTCGATTATTGATTATTAATTGAAAAAACTAAATTCCAAGCTCTTAATCCCTACTAACTCAATATGCTTACTCGGCTATACTATAATTATTAAAAAAAAATTATATGATAATAAGTCCATCATATTATTCAATGAATAATAACTTTTTCTAAGGGAGCTTAGTACTTCAACAATCTTGCCCGTTTTATCGTTGAATTAATAAATTTATAACTATTCAAGCAAGAAAAGTTTCGCGACTCACTGTGCTAGCTTCCTAGTTTATTAAATAATTTAATGATTAGGCAAGCGAACTCATTGAATAACTTATTAGAATAAGTTATTATTTTTGGAATAATAAGATCGGCTAAATAGCATATAATATGTATTTAATTAATGAACAATAGTTACGCCAGGCGAAAGTATTGGGTTACTGGGAATTGACTGCTCGGGATTTAGATTATTTATCTAATTAATAAAAGTTAAACCTTGCAAGACTGTTAGGTCACTGGGGATCGCTCGTTTGGCTTAAGCACTTATAAAGCTAACCGAGCGTATTGGGTAACTATTGACTTAATGGCTTGGGATTTAGTAATTTAAGTTACTTAAAGAGCCTACTGATCGACTAAAATTATCATAATTTCTATTAAATGGAAAATAGTGCAATCAGCGTGAATAAAACTTTAAGAACGCACTGCAACATGTCTTTAAATTGCTGAGTGCAGGCTTATGTAGTCGGTTGATGCACTATGACGTTATGCCTGCCTATCTCCAGTTTAACGTTTATTTTGTGCGGCCTAACTTGTGCATCAAATATTTGATGCTTACACTGTCCATTGCACCGCTCATGGTTATGTATAAACAAACGGAATCACTGACAGTGATATTGATATAGAATTGTCAGGCATGTATAGGCGATGTTTCTAACGAAAGCTGTACTTTATCACTTACATTCAAAATTAGTTGGAAAAAATTATACTAGACCAAAGCACATTCTTTAAATACCTTCTTTCTTATTTTCGTTTGTTCTTTATTGCCCTTTTCGCTTAGCATTTGATTATGAGACACGGTGTATCAATAGGCTTGCAGGATAAGATAATAAATAATAATTCACAGTAATAAATATAACAAACAATGACTAACGCAGCATCCCTCATTGACAACAAACGCGGAAAGAAGCCCCATTTTGAAGTTATTTGATATAGATCCTACGCATCAAAAATTAACAATAAGTAAAGCAGAAAAATTCCGCGGCTCACAGCCTTAAATATTATTTAAGAAAAAAAAGAGAAAGTTTAAAAAAATGCCGGCGAAACGGTAAGGTGACGCAGATCATAAATACGCAGCCAGCACGAGAAATACCAAAAAAAACAAGATCGTAAAAATAATAACGGATCATGACATCTGGCCTGGAAATCTAAGCAATATACTAAAAGAAGACAGGACTAGGTAATAAAAGAGGTTAGCCAGCAATAGAGAACCCTTACTCTACAAAACACAGGAAATGACAAAAGTGAGACGAAGCGCTGACTTGCACCGACAGGGCTCAGAAAATTTCTTGGCCGATGACGAAATCGCAATGCATCAAATAAGCTGAGCTAAAAACAGGGAGCAAACACACTTGGGAATAACAGACGACATTAACGGGAAAAACATATTAGGGCAGGACAACAGGACGACAACGGACGAAAGACATAAGAAGGCAGGAATATATATATGAACAAGGTACAGAGATTTCTCCCGTGAAAATCCAAAAGCAAAGGCCCCACAGCTCTCGAAAATGAATGTAACGGTGGTATAACATACAAACTTAAAAAACTCATGGACCCTGATAAAAGGAACCTGATAGGGATACTTTCAGACAATCACACAACCGCAACGCAAGACGGAGAGAAGTGACGGGAGATACCGAATACTGCATCACATAGAGAGATCAGTTCGACGGAGCATTAATAGCACAAAACGGATACAACAGGGACCTAAACTATGGGAGTGAAGACGAGGACAGATACTTAAGGATACTGTACGACAATAGACACTTGAGACCGACAGACACACTACACCCCCAATCTTAAGAACGCAGTAACCAAGAAAGAAAGCATGATTTTACCCGGCGATGCAACGCATATAACACAGTTCGATCCCCCTCCCCGAATGCGTGGTTGTCGGCAAGACTACAGCAGAACGCACTCACATCACTTGGCCATTTATCAGAAATGATGCCTCTGTTTAACGAAGATTCAATAAAACTACTACTTTTTGAACAAATAGTGAGAACAGTGGGCCATAGTACAGGCCCCAAATACGAACAGTTTTTCCTGGGTACACTAGTTAATAAGCTGCGGAGACGAGCAGCAGCCCATTTTTCCACATGCATAACACAATACGATACAATAGAAGACTCCTTACACAAGCTGGCAGAAACATATGGAGGTTTGGAGCAAGTAAACACGCTCATAGCAAACGTTAAAGTTATTCGACAGTACGAATTTGAAAGTATTGAAAGCTTTACACTTAGGGTCTAAGAATTATACAATAGAATGATAATGACGAATCATTCAAACTCAGACCTAACAAGGAAGGGAAAGCACAGAAATAAAATGAATATGGAAAAAGAGAAAATAAAACAAAAAAGAAACAGACTACGTCACCCGCTCGATTGCAAAGTACTGATCACCAGCCTAAGATCGCAACAAAAAGCTTCAGTAACGTCACAGAAAATTAAAAATAAGCACAGACTCCGCAATCTGGTGCATCCGAGAAACATGGCACAGGAACGACTTGCAGAAAGCGTGCCGCTCGTTGAAAACGACAAATTGACATACCCCTAGGCAACCGAGACAATAAGAGAGAATAACTGCTTGGGAAATGATAAAATATGTTTATACTGTAACAGACAAGGTACACACCGAACGAGGAACTTCTACAAGTTGTTACCAGAGACGAAAAACGACAAAATGAACACCTAAGATGAAATAACACATATAACACAGGCTTATGCCCAAGCAGCGCCACAGGAAGGCTGCATATACTGCGGTCTCAGAAATCACAACGTTAGACAGTGCCAAAATCTCCAGAATGATATAAGAAAAGATCAAGACAACAAGGCACAGAGAAAAAACGGGGAAGCCAGGCGCTTACACTATGACAACTACATAGGAGTTGACACGATACAGCAAAATTACACAAACGGACTAGATAGTAAATATCATAATAACTACGGAACATACAACAGAAACAATGGTAGACAAAATGAAAACTATAGTAGAAATCAGAGATACAGCCGAGAATACGAGGGGACCAACAACTATAACAGAACGTACAGGAGCAACAATACAATGAATAGAAACAACGGTTATTCAAGAAACTATGGAAATAACCATCACAGCAATTACAACGCGAATAACACTAACGACTACGGCAATCAACGAAATCACAACCAAGATGGAGACCCGCGGTATTACAAAGACGGGTCCAACAATAGAGTAAGTGACCCTCGCGCACAGCATTTAAACTCCCAGGACGCTCGTCGTGCACCCCAAGCGTCGAGCGAGTCCCGGAAGTAGAGAAAGAGAGAGAAGAAACTTTGCAGAGAGAGAATAGAGCGGCTGAAAGAGACCGGCAGCAACCAGCGGGGTCATATAATGCAAGCACCGGAAGAAAATGTGTCGAAGAACAGGACATGAAGGAGCAGAAACAGAAGAACGAAGGAAAATATCGCTAGAAGCAGAACCTGCTAGGAGCTCCGAAATAGCTGCAAATAAAAATTATAAGAATCTTATCAATTAACAACTTCTTACTAACAGCCCACGGTTCGAAAAGGAAGCGTGCAATAAAGAAATAAATGAACTGCTCCAGGTAGACAAATTAATACGTCAAGGGTAAAACATACGCCACTCTTAGTATGCCTAGAGAGCCCACAACTAAAAAACGAAAGGGCAGAATTTTATGCGGATACAGGTGCCAAATTATCAATTATAAAAAGGGCATGCCGAAGAAGGGTTATATATAAATTATAATGAGAGAGTGTTGATAATCGGCGTAACACACGGAGCACGATGCACGTCCAGAACGGTAAAACTGACACTAAATGAGCTGACATGCACTGTGCATGTTGTCCCCAACGACTTCCCGATACAGCTAGAAGGATTCATTGGATAGGACATACTGAAGGAATACGACGGCCATATATGTGCCAAAAATAATTTATTAGCTTTAAGTTGCACCGAGAGACCTCAGCTAGAGCCAGAAGCATTCGAAATCCGCGCAAGATCGAAACAAATAATTTTCGTGCATGTGAAAGAATGGTACAAAAATATTTTAGTTGGATGGGTACCTCTGCAAATATCAAATGAGGGCATTTTATTCGGTAATTTTATAGCAAACAACAACAACAACAACGACAAAGTATACGCCGAATGTATTAATATCACTGACGGACCAATAAAAATACCCCAGCTTCACGTAAAATTGCTAGAATGTGAGATTATTTACGGGGCGGAGCCATACACCGTCGATGGGAAAGACGCCAAAAGCTTACAGGAGGCCATGATAGAATTATTTAATTTAAATGAAATTAACAAAAAACATAGTAAATGTGAAAAAGACAACAAGCTAAAAGATAGATGGTTCCAAATAAATAAAGAAGCAAGGATAGAAAAAATATAAAGACTAGTTGAAGACACGACAGGTTGTAACGAAGAAGAATTACGGCATGTGCGTGAATTGATAGAATTTGACCCTTTTGTGTTTGGTCTCGACGGAGAGCCTTTAAAAACGACGAGCGTATCAAAACATAAGATACCGATAATAAATGAAAAACCAATCGCAGCAAAAAGAATTAGGTATCCGGCAGCACTAAGATAGCAGATGAGTGTAGAACTGAAAAAATTAGAATACTTATGCATAATCCAGCTATCTACGTCACGATACAACTCCAACACATGGATAGTCCCGAACACCCAGGGCCGAATGGAGAAAAACGTTGGAGAGTTGTAACAGATTTTAGACTGCTTAACGAAGCAACAGTTGGTTCGTGCCATTTACTACTATTTCAGAATGATATTTTACATCACCTCGCATCCACTCGCTACATCACCTTCGTAGATCTAAAAATGGGATTTTTTCTAGTCGAAATAGACGAAAAAAACGCTCTTAAAACAGCCTTCTCAGGTCCGGACAAGCACTACCAATATAAGCGCATGCCGATGGGATGTACAGATTCAACAAACACGTTCAGGAACGCAATAAATTTAGCACTAGCGGGCCTTCAAGGATATGAAAGAGAGGTCTATATGAATGATATAATGGTATTTGTAGAGACGATAAAAAAACATGGAGGGAGGTTCAAGAGGTTGCTAAAACGGTTGCCACAAACAACTTAACAATCGAACCAAAAAAGTGCCAATTTTTGAATCATGCGGCGAAGGTATTGGGTCACATAGTCGGCAACGGACAAATAAAAACCAATCCTGAAAAAATAAGGTTCGTAAAGAAATATCCAAGACCTACAAACGCAAAGAAAATAAAACAATTTTTAGGTCTCACGGGATATTTCCGTCGTTTTATTAAAAATTAGCCGAAACTAGCACAACCGATTGCGAAACTTTTACGAAATTGCACGGAATTTTAGTAACACGAACCTCAACAAGAAGTATTTGACACTCTCGTTAATGCTCTGTGCAGCAGTGCTTATTGTAAGAGGTAGTTACACCGAAATAGGCGGTTACCAACTCGGTTACGGTAGTTACAAAAGCCGTTTTCCGGTAGTCAAAAAAATTTTATAACTGCATGGAAGTACTAAGTAAAAACGAACTAATAAATAATCTATGATTTTTATTGATTATTTACAATATAACAGTCAATCTTATCGAATTAAAAATGTTTTCTAGTGTCAGTTTTCTTATTTTCATAAGGTGCATGCAATAATATTCACGTCCTTACTTTAGTCGCTATTTTAGTTTCGAAAAATTAGTGTGATATAATTGCTTTTATCGACAAGTACGTACAAAATATTTAAATATTAATGATTTTTTTTTAATGAAAAGTTTCCTGATTTGGAAAAATTATTTTCATCAGTAAACAAGTAAGGATTGGAACGTAAAGATCATAAGATATAGGTAAATAGATGTTTTAAAAATGTTTAATTACTTATTCTTTTTCTCAATCATAATTATATATTGTAACTATTGAAGTCTTAACTATAGAGATTTTAAAGACACACTGTACTGCGACATGTATACATTTATGTATACATATATATGTATACATACGCTTCATTGTATGTAAACAATTAATTATATATATATATATATATATATATATATATATATATGTATATATATCCTCGATAGTTACAAATCATCCCTTACAATAACCACTGCTGTGCAGCGAGGTCGTACTCTTAGCGCCGGACATAAATAAGCCATTTATGGTTACAACGGATGCATCAGACTACGCGATAGGCGCAATAGTAAGTCAATGGAAAATAGGCGAAGACCACCCTTGCAAATATGCATCACGCTGTTTAAAATGTAGCAAACTTCGCTACCCAACGTACGATAAAGAACTGCTCGCCATGGTCTACGCAAACGAGCAATTCAGACCATACATGCACGAACGGAAATTTAGAGTGGTTACCGACCACAAGCCTGTAAAACATTTTCATATATCGAAAAAACCAGACCTGTGATTTACGGGACTAAAGGCGGAATTACGTGGATATGAATTCGACGATTGTCTATAGGCCCGGGAGAAATAACAAAGCACCTGACGCATTGTCGCGCAAAAAGAAAGAAGGAGAGAAAAACCTTGAATTACCGCGCAGGGAGTTATACGAACTCGCAGAGGAACAAGAAAAAGAGGGATTTGGTGACACAAACGCTCCACCCGTGAAGATATACAAGATTCACGCAAGATAGGAGAAAAATATGATGAGAAAAAACAGGAAGAAGCAGATAGAAATTTCGGATTCAGACAAGTCGGACAACAAGATAATGAAAATAAAAAGCCGGAGAAATAACAATTGAAGCGAATATACGCCAAGCAACGATAGTAACGCAGAATACGGAGTCGGAATGGCCAGATACAGAATCACAAAGAAATAAACCACTGAAAGTAGGCAAAGCAACATAAGAACGAGATGGACCACGTAAACTCCGAACACAAACTGCAAATGAAAAGAAGGGAGGAATACAGCAATCGCAGTGAGCGACAGTGACGAAGAAATTCCATTGCAAGGAACGATTAAATGAAAACTTTTATAAATGTGAAAAGAGAAAAATATGCAAAAAGAAGTAAAACTCACAGATACGCCTTTCGTCAAAAGGGACGAACCGCAAAATTTACAACGTAAGACTCGTAAACGCCAGCTAGATACTCTACATAGAAAACCCACAAAATTGTTTAATCTACCCGAACTGGAATATAAGTCAAAGGAAATAATAGCACACTGCGACACACCTTCAGCCGCGAAGTACCAGGCGGAAATAGAATTGGAGAGACGTGAACATTGGGGCTTGCAATTGGCACAGGCAAGCCTAACAGCAGAAGCAGCCGAGAGAGAAAGAGAGCAGAGGGCCAGATATATCGTCGAAAATACGAGGACAACCGCGGGAGAGCTAAAGAAAGTGAGTGAGGAAAAGAAGAACATAGAGAGTAACCAAAAAATGCTTGAACAAAATATAATCTAAATGGGCGAAAATCAACGGCCAGCTGTTTCAGGTAGTGAAACGGATGGCAGGAAAATAAACAATGACTAGCAGATTAATGACTTGCCACATGTAGAAGAGCAACCAGGAAAGAGCAGCAGGCTAAACAGAAAAGTTTAGGCGATACTTGACGATTAGATAGACAACTTTCAAGCGAAAGTTACTAAGAATATTGAGCTCCAAGATTTTGATGAAAAATCAGGAGTCAGAATCTATGCATGGGAATCTGACACTACCACGGTTCGACAAAGGGGCGAACCGACGCAAAGCGCCACAGACGAGGACCATATAGAAATGAATAAAGAAGAGGACGCAAAAACTCGAAGAAGCGGGACAGGTGGCACGGAGCCGCACAAACTACTCCAGATGGTTAATCCACCCCATGGAAACTGTTTTTTTCATGCTCTTGTACTTCTATATAGACTAGAAATATCAACGGACGAACTCAGAAAGGCCCTACTAAAATCAAAATGGTTACAGAAATGTAAGGACCCCAAAAGCATAAAAATAATCCTCAACTACAGGAATAAGTTTGGCGACGGGGAATGCGCTTTCATTTTGTAGGTTAAGAGGGTGAACAATTTAAACATATATATCTCGAGGAAGAAAACTATCGAGCACTACTTGAGAAAGACATGAATGAAATCTCACCACCAATCAACGAGTCAAACGGTGATGAAAATTGGCATGATCACGGAAAGAAGGATGATGCAGATGGTACCAGCAGCTCTGAATACAATGCAGATAATAACAACCAATCGAATATGAAATTAACAAGGATCTAGAGAGGGAAATTGAAGACCATAGAGAAATCAAAAAGGATAGAACGACGCGGAGAAGACTGCAGTAAAAGTACAGGAAAAACTATCGCTCCCCCCACCCAGACCTCCACCACCGCCAGACTCTAAAAAGGCGTCTGACCCGTCGCCACCAGAAAACAATGGGGAGAAAACACCCGAGGAACGCAGGTCACCTGCACCGGAACCCCCACTGCCACGGGGGCCACTAGCATCACACAACTCGCAAAGCTCGTCCGATTTATCTCCAGAAAGCGATAGAGAACGAGGCAATGACCTAAATTAGGCCCTTGTAGAATCGGACAGCCAACAAGAGAACCATAGTAGTAGAAAAATGATAAATTCAAGCGCTCTGGCGAAATACAGAGTATGCAGAACAAGGCTTCCTCAATAATTATCACTATGAGTATCGAGGGAAAATAAGAACCTATCACCAATCCAAAAAGTAAGAAAAGTTGAGGATAATCCATTCAGATATTTGGATAATTTATGTTTTTGCACAATAACGGATAGCGTCCCTGGTACTGAGACCATTGATGCACTTTATGAACGCAGCTATAAAAACCCGATAGCCTAAAACAACGAAACGAAAGAGGTCGAAAACGCAATGTTATCCAAAGTTAGAAACGTACGCGTCATACGTATATACATGAAGAAACATTTTGACGACACCGCACTGAGATCCGATGTTACAAAATGTTTGGTGTCTCTGAAAACGCTAATCGTGGTAAATATAATAGAAATCATAAGAATAGTAAGAGACCTAGCGATTTTAAACATAAGTCAGTGGCAATACTTGGTGGAGCAAATGGAAGAAATTTTTAATGACCTCAGAGTAGCAGCCACCCTATGCACAAATACACTTATAGTACCGCCGGCTGACCAACGATATAAAGTCATAAAAAAGTGCTACGAGTCTGCAGTCTTTGAACACAGAGGAATGAACAAGACTTACAATAGGATCGCACAAGATTTTTATTGGAGGAATATGCGAGCGGACGTAAGGCAATTCGTGCTTGGCTGTAGATCTTGTCAAGTAAAGAAACTTGTTCCGGTAACAACGAAACAGGTCATGCTAATCCTAGATACTCCAAGTAGGACCGATAAAAAAATATCTATCGATTTCTACGCACCTGTGAATAAAATCTTGGACCACGAAAACACGCATATACTAACTATTTATGACTGGCTCACAAAATTTCTAGTCCTCGCACCTGTACAGAGAGCAATGGCCAGAGAAACAATCAGAGCACTCACGAACAAATTTATAGCATATTTCAGCGCACCAGAGAATCTTTTATCAGACAGAGGAACACACTTTATGAATAAATCAATGGAAGAGTTTGCTAGATTGTTTAAGATTTAAAAATGGGAAGCACATCATTTCATTCTTAAAGTAACGGCACTATCAAGAGGATGCACCACGTACTCTGTGAATATCTAAAAGCGTATATCGACAAAAATGACAAATGGTATGACCTTTTACCCCTATGTGCCCTTGCATATAATACGTCAGAGCATAAGCTTTAAACATCAATGAGAGGATTCAACGTATGACGAATATTTCGAACAAATTGCCAAGTCTCTAACGGGAATGCGCACCATAGCAGCCATGAAACAAGTGCAAGCTGAATTCCGTTTAAAATACTATTATGATGGAAAATTAGATACTAAGTTCTTCATGGAAGGAGAGTCCGTGTTTGTCCTCAAAGAACCATCGAAGGGTAAACGTACGAAATAACAAAGATTGACTATGCCAGGAAAAATGTTAATCTACAGCGAGAAGAAGAAATAAGAGATGTACACGTCGACAAAATAAAAAAGACATGCGTTCTAAAGGCTCCACCTTCAGATGGAAACACGTAAATTAAAGGGACGTAAGAGTTGTAAGACGATAACACTTGAAAAAAAAGATAATACGGTACGGGCACAACAAATCTTTTTTTTTAACACAAATAAACAAAAATAATAGACAGTTGTTTCTTACAATGGCCAGATAAATATACTAGAGGCAAAGACTCTTTCGAGATTTTAAACGAGACTAAGTACAAGAAAAAATGTGGAAACAAGAATACGTATCATACGTACATATACGAAGTAGAAAAAATACTGTTGAAAGAAGTAATACCTAAAGAAGTCTTACGAACGCAGTCAGAACGCCCTAAACAGATTCGCCGGTGTACGATCACGAAAGGCTCACAGCAGTCATAAAGTGAGACACGGTCGAAAGCAATCTATCAACTTTACGACCAGGGCAGCAAACTCCATCAAGATGCTGTCGAACAAGAGAATCAGCCTCGCAGAAGGAAAAAGTTTAATAGAAATCTTCTTGAGATAATACCAAACTCCTATCCACTGCCAAAATAATACAACTGACCTATATAAAAAAAAAAAAATAAAAAATCCTTCAACGTCTACACAGCCTTGTACACATTTTCCGTCCTCCAATAAAAAAAAAACCCCTAAAATAACGATAAGTGTCGCGAATGGACACCAGACGAATTAGATACGAGATGATTACTTACAAAATCAACACATCCACTAAAATCAACCATGTAGATAGCGACATAGCATATAAGAACAATTGTATAAATAATAATGGAATAACATAATCAATTGGAACGAAAGACTATTAATAAATAAACGAAGGTTTGAAAATAATAATTTAAGCAATACCATGTGTAAGAGGGAATGCCAAAGAAAATCGCGTAGAAGAGGGATTTAATAAACAATAGCAACATACATATTGTTGCAACGCCGGCATGCTAGGTGCGAAAGATAGTAGCTATTTTACCAGCCTTCTCTTTCTCCTTACTCGCGAAAATGGAAGTGCCCCTTCCAGGGGGGGGGGGGGGGGGGCCCCCTTTTGTTCTCTTATAGTTTTTTCCCAGGAACCGGTCACCATGCACATAGCCGAACCCATGATGAAGGGTGGCCGATAATAGCATCACGCTGGGGCCGATCGTCATCCATACGCAGGTACACCAACCCGGGAATAAAACTCGGGAGCAGTGGGGCACTGAACGGAGGCCAACAACTCGACGGCAAAAATCTATTATTGAGAAATTAATTTTTTCGAACATAGCCTTACAACAACACCCTCCATTCAAATAAAAATAATAATAAGGATAACAATATTATTAATAACAACAATTAAATAACCCATATACTAAAATTAAAACCTATGGTTGCGTGACAATATTAACAAAAAAAAAAAGCCTAGTAAGACAGGTCGTACGTGGTAACGCCTTAGCCATCGACACCCTTGGCAATAATTTTAATATGTATATCTTGTGTAACCTAATACATAAATTAGCTGGAAAAGGGCGGATAGGCGGGTACATGAGTATTGAGAAATTCAATGCTACAATGTTACTTATACTAATCAATTATTATTTTATGTATACTACTAACTATATTATGATAGTACACTCAAAAAATGAGCGTAAAAATAAAAGAAAATTTGTCTAATAAAATGAAGGGGAAAACACCCTATGTAAAAATTATAATGCAACCTCAACACATGAGCTTATTGTTATAAATATTATAAAAGGGGGTAGAGCGCTCTACATAGAAAAAAAATGTATGAACGATACGGACAGCATGGATATAACCCTCGGGAGAAACGAGGATCAGCAGAAAAATACTACTTCGTTGCTCCTTAATGGCAAAAGGCGCAGAGCACAAATAACAGAACCCAAAAATACTGGAACAACCACCCGCAACATACATGGAAATCGCCGTCGAGGAAGACGTCGTTGCAGCCTGGGACGTGTGACGTAAGATAGCATATAGCTATACGTCCGTCCGCCCTTCCCTAGCCAAGGGCCTTCTTGGACAAGGCAGTACATGGTAAGCAAGGGGAGAGTGAGTCAGGAGAAGGAAGGGCGGACGTAACAATTTAGAAAAGAAAAAATCTTCTGTAATACTTATGTAAAAGGCTTGCGAAGAAAGTTATTAATTTATCAAGTCCTAATACCAAGCTTTTCGACTGAATTTAGAAATTTATATCTTTTCGTCAAAACACCTTACAAAACAATTAGGAAATACATTTTCTGCTTACAAAGGGCGAAATTATCAGATAAATAATGTTCCGAATAAACTTTTGCTAATCATTTTATTTTCTTACGTGATTGCGTTCTACAGAGTTATAATACTATATAGAGTAACTTATAGCAACTAATTCATATTTTACGCAAAACACTTTGCATACATTTTGAAAAATTTCTTTCGTTATCTATAGATATGTTATCCCACATGATATCATACTTGCATCACGGACTATTAAGGACATTTCCATAGCTGTATTGTAAAAGATTTTTATACCGAATTCACTAATAATGTATTTTTCTCAGATTTCTTATAAGATATTTATGTATCTAAATAAATTTTGACGTTTCTCTCTTAAAAAACTTGTCAATGATGGGAAACTTTTCAGATTCTGTCTACTTAAAAATTTATTTTGAATCTTGTTATAATACTATTTAAAGCATTAAATTTATAATATATGACTACGTTAGAATCAAGAGGATAGTTCCTGATTACATTTATTAAAAACATCTTTTCCTACCTTTGGCATTTTGGAACCCTGGTACACCCTTGGTATAAAAAATAGCATTGGTTACTTGATTGTTAAGGTTTTTTTACGAATCTTGTTACGTCTTTTGCTTACAGCTCATGCCATAAGCCTCTCAGTTCGCAAATAAAAGTCTTTCCAATCTCGTACCAAAAATACTCTATATCATAGACTTATATGCCACCAAGTGCATCAATAAGCATTTTATGCATAAATGTATATATGCATGAAAACTAAACATTTTTCTAATTTTCATGTTCTATTCATCATACATAGGATTTTATAAGAATGTTTGCTTTTATCCATGGAAAATTGGTAAGAAATTATTTAAAATCACATATTTATGGAAACGAACTCATTGTTTTATAAAATTTTTCTCCTATATATATTTTAAGCAAGCATTCTTAGGTTCTTCTGTAAGGTGGCTCATTCCCTTAAGGGGGCTAAGCTGCTGCAAGGCCGTACCTACATAAATCTTTGGGCGCTTATCACGAATTCACATTCAACTGGCCAGTACTCAAAGAATACTTAACAAATCAGGCCCAAAAAATTTATTGACATCCCTAAGACTGTCCACTTTTCAAAAGTATTTATCAAAAGTTCAAATGTTTGATGGCTTCGCTGAGAATTATAACCTTGAAACCCTAACTTTGATTGTTAAAAGTATGTTGGAAATTCAGAAAGACCAGAAATTTTTTTATACGATATTATGCACTTATTTCTCAAAAGTGTGTGTAAAAAATTTTAGATTAAAATATTGAAAAGAAAAAATTTGAGAAGCAATTTAGTAAATGAGCATCGTGCCGTGCTACGCTGCACCATGTTTTCTGGCCTTTTTTTTCACATTATCGCTTATAACTCGAAAAAAAGGTCTATTACTTTTGTATCCTAAAGTGCCAATCTGCTTAGGAGCTTACAAGTTTCAATCTCATGTATAGCTTGTTACGGGAAAAACGCGTAAACTGCTAATCTTTAACGAACAATATGAGAAAAAATTCTTTTCACGGGATATAACACGGGGAGCACCATTATCTCATGTTTTTCGTTCAAAATAAGCAGTTAACGCAATTTCCCCGTAACAACCTATACATAGGATTAAAGCTTGTGAACTCCTGAGCTGAATGGCACACTAGGGTTTCAGGGTAATGGACCTTTTTTTCTAGTTATGAGCGATAATATGAAAAGAAACAGGCCACAACAGGTGGTGCAGCGTGACGCGGTACAATGCTTATTTACTAAATTGCTTCTCAAATTTTTTTTTAAAAATATTTTGATCTGAAATTTGTTACACACACTCCCAAGGGGTAAGTGCATAATATCGTGTTGAAAAATTTTCGGTCTTTGTTAATTTACAACACACTTTCAACAATCAAAGTTTGTGTTTTACGGTTATAATTTTCCCAGCGAAGCCATCAAGCTTTTAATGTTTTGAGAAATACTATGGAAAAGTAGACAGTCTTAGGGATGTCAGTCAATTTTTTTTGGCCTGATTCGTTGAGTATTCTTTGTGTACTGGCGAGTTAAACGTGATTCCGCGATAAGCACCCAAAGATTGATGTAGGTGCGGCCTTTTCGCATCGGAGCCTCGTTAATACAGGCGTTATTTTGGAATAATTAGTAAATTAAGTATAACGATTTAATTTAATTAAAAAAAAATAATTAAAGCGTGAAAAAAATTTTTTCTCTAATTTTGCAAATGACTTATCAAATTATTATGAACTATAAAAAAAAAATTGAGAAAAGACTGGAATCTTTCGTGATCTCAATTTAATTTTATATATTCAAAGCTCATTTGACTCCTTTAATAATTTTACTTTAAGTCTTCTAAGGAAAATTTTTAAAGGATAGAACCTGCAAAAAGATCTGTATTATTGTTTACAAGAAAAGATAAATGTATATACGATTCAGTTATAACAATAGTCTCCAACTTTTTGCAGATTAAAGTTTTCGAAAATTTTCGAAATATCTTAAAAAGAATCAAATGAGCTTTCAAAAATTCAGATCTAACAAGAAAATTGCGGTTTTAATATTTTATCGAGGTTCTTGTAATAGTAAAAAATATTTAACTAAACAACATAAAAATTATAAAAAAAAAATTATTTTTTATACATCATATCTCATAGTTGCTTTTATAATTAAAAAAAAAAACAAGGCTGTATTGAGCGATGAGCCCCTTATACGATAAAAACCTTATTCTTTATATAAAATGAGCTTGAAAATATTTCTTTCCCCGATTGCAGAGGATTATCAATTAAAACTTACTCCATATTCGGTAATATACTTATAAATGCATATATTTCATGCATATATATGTATATCACATTACGTAACTATGTCAACTATGAATTTTGAAATAATAATAACCAAATTTATCGATAACATCCTATCTGAATTATATAATTTATATATCTTATTCTATATGGTTGTAAGGATAAATTCAGTCTCGAACTCTTATTTCCAACACTAATACTTTATTTTTTCTTCCCCTATTTCCAAAAGTAATTTAGAGAATAACTAATTGACAGAACGCATGTTTACATGTAATTTGAGAATTTGCAATAGTGGACAAAAAGCTGATTTATTGTTTGTTCAACAACTAGACTTTTATTACTGTTTTCAATTACTGGAAGAATTTGACGGAAATTATATCCTTACACTATAGTTTTATCACCTAACCATTTATTTATGTCACATAAATCACGTAAAATTCTATCAACAATTTCTAAAGCTTTCTTAAGGATCATTGAAACTTCATCCCATATTGATAAATCGACTTTTCTTAATTTTTCTTATACGTATCTAATTCTCAAAACAAGCTTTCTATATTTTGCAGATCTGATAGTAATCGAAATGTTCTATGGCTTGTCATCCCTTTTGTAGGTAAAACGGAAGCTATACCTGTCCATGCCATTAATATAATGTGATTTTCCTCAGAAATAAAATAGTATATCATTGTTTTATATAGAAATGTTATACCTTAACCTCCTAAACCATAAATAAAGAAAATTTTATGTCTTTCTTCACATACCTTTTTGAAAATATATTTTTGATCTTTATTAAAATGTGAATAACTAGAATCAAACATTTTTTGACAAATAGACATTTTTTCTAAATTATCCTTTACATCTTTTGTACAAATAATATTTGGCTCTGGTTGTTTAAAATTTTTACAAGTTATACTTTCTAATTAGAAAATCTTGTTTGGTTCTAAAAGAGCTCGATTTTTATATTCAGAATCAAAATCTACTGTAGAATATTTTTATATGAATTCCAAATTGTATCTCCATCAATATAATCTGAAGGTATCATGAATAACTCCATCGTGTGTTCTTAGATCTGTAAATAAAGTTGCTGCTCTTACTTTATTTAGTATCAATTCATGACAGAAACGCTCTTGATCTGTAGGCGATACAACGTGCTATCTTCCTATTGCTATATATATTTTTAAACGTTTACGTCCACACCATGTTTTTATTGTACTATCAAAAATATAATATTCAGGAATATTGCCGTATTTGACAGTTTTTGCGAAAGTGTCTTCATTGTTTAATTTGAACCATGCAGTTAGTGGGTTCTCCCAATTCTCTAATGATTTGGTAATCGCATTTTCTTGAAACAATTTTGTCTGCCTATTTTCAAGATAAACAGGTAAATTTACAACCGTATATTTACGACCACAAATGACGAATTCTTGTATGCTGCTTCTATCGGACCTGTATATCTAGCATTAACATATTTTGCAATTTTATCGTAAACTTCTTTTCCTGAATCGTCTTTTCAATTTTGATTTATGCCCTATCACTTCCTTAATAAATGTTAGCACATATATATTTTACACTCTGAATTAATGCGCAGTATTCAACATCAACGTGACATTTATACTTTGATAACGAAAATTGATTACATGGAACGACCATTGAATTATTAACTGGAATTTTCTTATCGCTATCTTTTAGTCGATACATATATTATATTTAAATGAGTTATCCATTATCTTATATTCTGGATAACCGTTAAATTGAAAATTTCTCTTTTCTGTAAAAGGTTAAGGACATTTTTTCTACAAACTCTTTCATTTTCGATGACACAAGGGTTATAAGTATCATAGGGTCCATGAAGCATGTGTTTTATCACTAATTTTGAAAGCCGACTGTTATTTAATGGTATCTCTGCAGAAATGTATTGATCAATATCTTCAGGCTTGATAATTTTATTATCAGGATGCAGTATTACTAAGATATGAGAATAAGGTAATTCCCCTTTTTTAAATTTAATAGTATCCATGTAAGCTAAAACTTTTCTATAAACTTTTTTTTTTTGTCTTCTAAAATATAATGTAATTTTGTGTGAAACAATCTTACAGAAATATTTGATTATACAGATTAAGTGTTGTATTTTTTGGGAAACATTTAAAAACTTCTTTTAATTCCTTCTATTCAGGATTGCAAGCTACAGTTATAAAAAAATCTGGTCTACCATGTTTTCACATAATAGCCATTGCATTCTGATAATGTTGCTGCATATATCTTGGTCCACATATGAATGTCGCTAGTAATATGAAAAGATTTCCAATTTTTAATTTTTTGAAATTTTAGGAGATATTGTATTCACTGTTCATTTTATGATCTCATAGGCCACTATAGCATTCTATTCGTAAAGATTTTTTATTTTTCCTAAAAAAATTCATTTCATCGCTTTTAACGATGATATAAGCCTGTAAAAAATATTGCTGAGACAATCTACCAGCATATAACAAAGGATTAAATTTTAAAACACTTCGTCTGTATGATAATCTGTACATATGATATTGCAAACGAGGTAATTTTCTTCAATTTTTGGATATTTATAATAATTAGTACTCCAGCCTAAATCTCCGAATAGTTATAATATTGGGAAAACCATGGGATCAACAAATAGAGATAATTTATTCAAGTATGTATGAGTAGGTACATTACTAGATAAGTGTTTAGGGTAAACATAGAGGTCAAAGTTATCAGATACAACAAAATTAAAATTCATAGTATTTTAAATTTTCAACATTTCTTATTTAGTGAAAATGTTGAGAGCCAAATGAAGGAGAATCAAAAATTAATTTTTTTTTCATAAAATATATTTACATGAACAAATTAGAATGAAAAAAATTTAATGTTGATGATTGAAAAAAAAGCTTTTAATTTTGATTGATTAAACTATGCAAAGTATATTTCTTCAAATATATTTATGTAACCTGAATAAAAAATAATTAAAATAATAAATTATTGTATTACAGAAAATAAATGACACATTAGATTAATTCATAAATATTTTATATCATCATTGAATAAATTTCCATAATTAGTAAGAATGCACAACTTTTTAATCAAATGATTTATGTATCGTTATACAGTTTGTATGGTGTAACTATGTTTTGGACAAAAAAATGGGGGCTGGTGCGTAAAGCGCGCAGGGGGCGAAGCCCTGCTAGCGCATATATATATCTTACTATATACATAGTGATAAGGACTAATAATCTTCTGCCCCCCGTCAGCCCCCCTCAAATCACGGGTATATTCATTATATCTTTACGTGTTTTGAATGATCGTCATTTTTTTGTGCCCCCCTTCAATCCCCCTCACCCCACTCCCTCTGGCCGCCCTGAAGAATCGATCGTTTTCTCCGTGATTTCACGTAATAATCCTTTTTACAATTTTTTTGGCCCTCCTTAGCCATCACTTACTCCTTCCCTCACCCCCCCCCCTGAGCCCCCCTCAAGAATGTGAAATTTTTCAGGATTTGTCGGACACTGATAAAAACTTTAAAAATTTTCAGTATTTGTCGACCCACCCCCGCACAGTGGGAAAAAAAGCACTTTTTTGGTTGAAAAATCAGCCTGCTCCTCATTTCTTAACCGATTGCACCCATTTTTTTTTTTAAATTATAAGGGAAGAGATAGGCTTTAACGGGCAACTGCTACTTTTTCGAGAAACTGCAACATAACC